>PITA01009610.1:0-76588 GCA_004023965.1 Spilogale gracilis | reverse complement strand
AGGAGGGGAGGTGAGGAGAGGGGAAGGGAGGGGAGGGAAGAAGAGCAGAGGAGAGGAGAGGAGAGAAGAGGAGAGGAGAGGAGAGGAAGTTTTAAAGAAGTGAAACATCCAAATGCAAATTGTCACAAGTACCTTCAAAAAAGTAACAAAAAGTTACCAAGAAAGGTACCAAAAGGATGCCTTGCCTAATTTGCTAAATTGGAAATCACCTCTCATTTGTATCTCTTCCTTTTAATGTTTTGCTTTATTTTCTTTTTGTTTTGTTTTCTTTTTTTACCTAACCATCCAAACGTTTCAAAATGTGGCACGTGCAATGAGAAAAGAATCAATTGCTAGGAAACACTGGCATGGTGAAACCTGGTAGGGAAGGGGGGAGTGGTTGACAGTGACATCATTCAATTTCAGGAAAAATTGTGAAAGAAAGCGAGAGAATGGTCAGAGTCTATCATGAGCGGGTGTCTGTAAATCACTGTGTAAACACCCAGGAACCGCTCCCCCAAAGTCAAGAACCAGTCAAGCAGTACCAGCTGTAAAAATGGAAGTGTGCAGGAAGTGGAGGATTCCTCTAACAGCTGTTGAGGCCATTAAAAATGAAAAGTAAATCCAAACTGGCAATATAAGAGATTTATTTTTCTACATTAACCCTGACAGCAACTGCCAAGTTATTTTCAGTCTTTTGCCACACAAGTACCTTTCGAGGGGCGTAAGAATCGGCGCCAACTGCAAAAGCAGCAATAGGTGGAAAAATTGGGATTAAGACAATTTAATATTGATGGCAAACATCCAGTAAGATGAGGGTAAAGAAAGGAACGTGAGAAGTCAGAGCTGTCGGGAATGCATCAACTTTCCCCAGGAAAATAGAATCATCTAGGGGATACTGAAGTACACCTTAAAATCACAAGAGAGCCAAGCAATTCTCTATAAGCTATATCATACTTTGCAAAATAAAGAGCTTGGATGAGGATCTCCCTATATTGTGAAGTAGAATGTAAGTAAATGCAAACTATCTGAAATACTATTCAAGTGTTTTTTTTCCACAAAATATAAGGACCAAGATGATACATCTTTTCATACTCTAAACACAGAAGGGTATGAGGAAATACGGCTTCCTTTAATTTATGACAAGGGTTTTCTGTTTGCCAGGCAAATTGCTAGGAGCGGCTGGCTTTTTAAGCATTCAGAGCTATATTTCTATTATAAATTAAATAATGTGTTAAATCTTCCATTCTATCTCCTCCTTCTTTCCTTCATTATTTCCCAATTCTGTTTGTTAGCCCTGGTATAAAGTTTTCATCCCAGGATCATAAGCCCACACATTTGTCTCTTTATAAGTTGGAGTCTTAGAATTTAGAGATGGAGGGAATCCTCGAGATCATTTACTTTAATGACTTAATTTTATTTATACACAAAGAAGCAGTGAAACAATTTAACTAAAGAAAAGATATAGTTATGTATATGGGCTTTGACCATCAATAGCTTTGGATCAAAACTGCCTTCACTACTTGCTCAATTATGACTATCACATTTCTCACCATATCAATTCAATATATCATCCAAATAAGGATACTCTTTAAGAGAAAAAGAGGATACAAATAATAAGTATGCTGAGATAATGTGGGTAAAGCGAGGCCATTCCTGAAAACTAGACTTACAGTCACTTGTACTGTCAAGATGATACGGACATCACAGGGTAGATGTAAGGATTGATGAAACACTGTATGTAAAACACCCAGGCAATCCAATCAATGGCAGCTATTAAACAATTGGCCCATGGTCAGTCTAAATGTTTGTAACAAAGAAAACACAAAGTAACATTCTTTCCACTATACTGCATTGTTACTTTAAACACAGCAGATTAAGCAGGAGACTAATAAAAAGCAGAGTACTAACACATCATTATAATATATTAGTATTCCTTATTAATCTACTTAATCTACTTTGCTTACACTATCACATGCATATTCAATTCTCCAATTAGATTAGATCTGCTCAAAGGCCATAATCAGAGGTCTGTGTATTTATCTTCATTCTTTCCTTTACTGTTTACTTTACAAAGTATAACTTTGTGCATAAAGCAGGTTCTTATAAAAATGGGCAATTGTGTTCTTCTTGCTTTATTCTACTGCATATTTTTGAGGACTGCAAATGAGCACCCAGTTCTTGGCACCATGAATGTCGGTTTAATGGATGTGGATAAAAACCTCCTTGAAGTGTGCCTACCTATATTGGCTTCCTTCACATCATGGAAAACCACAGAGCCATTCTCTTTTCCTACTGAAGCATTTTGAAGCACACATATCTACTCTAAGAAGGAAAATCTTGTCGTTTAGACTCCTTGATCTTCAATTTCACTTTTATAACAATTTTTGGTCATTCACTCCTCGCTAAAGTTGACAATATGTCTTTGGAGAAGACAAAACAAGGAAGAAAATAAGAAAGTCAGCTTTTTTTTAGGGATCTAAAAAGAGAATTTTGTAAACTAGGTCACAGTGAAGCTGACTATTTATACAATGGCTGGCAATGGCCTTATTAATGATCAGCAGGAATCATTTCACAATGGCTTCAACTGCAGGCTTGATCCATACCAACAGGAATAATGTGCATTTAGAGAAGGATTTACCATGACGTAGTACACACACAGTTCTAAACTCTCACTCCTATGTGTATTTTAGTTACGTGTATCAGAGACCTGTAGGCACACAAGACAATCAATCCTCTCTGCTTTTAATCTGCATCTATTTGGAAATTGAAATTTCTAAAACAAGTCATTGAGGGTGCTATAACTTGGGAATTTTTGAAATATCCCTTCTATTAAAAACCAAAACCAGAAATCAACCAAATCATGGTTCTAAGGTTCATTTTGTGTACCACCAAATAGTGTGCTTATTCTATTCAATATTTTAAATTATCAAACTTATAAACTGTAACGTTTATCATTTATCTGCTATATTTCTCCTGTACAGTCAAATTTCAATACTTCTGAGGTCGATTATCTTGTTTGTGAATATAATTCCAGTACTTGACTTCATTCCCTCAAGCAACCTGACTCTAGGGCATATCTTTATCTAGAATCTCTGCTGGAGGGCAGCAGTGGAGAGAGAAGAAGATAAAACACATCAATCAAAATTCCTACTTCTAGCAGAACTCGTAAAGGATGGTATATAGGAAGATGTTTAAAAAAACTAGCTAAAATGATACTTTTGAGTGATTTGAGGTTTTCATTGCTTTTGAATATATCCTTTTCTCTAAGGTACTATAGGTGACTATGGCACTTTTATAAACTACCCCTTTTTCAGAAAGAGAATTCAGAACAGGAAGGATAATGAGTTTGATGCACTGAATTACCATTTTGGATAGATAACTGGGAACTGACCTTAATATGCCCAGAGGTAACATGGATACATAACATTAGCCTTGATACCAAATCAGATTTATAGAAAAGTATCTTTACTTCTTAAAGTTTTATAAGTACTTTAATATCTGTTTAATAAACTGTTTAATACATCCAGACTCAAGCGTGGCCTTGAACTTCCAATCGCCCACAAATTATTTCTGAAAGATCTTAGAAATTAGGTTTTACGATCTCATTTTCACATGTGCTAATCATATTAGTCACTATTATCAGATCACCTGCTGTGCTGAATTGAAACATATCTCCCCAAAACACACATCCAAACCCATGGTTCAGGGGAATCTTCAACATTTTTGATAAATCTAAGATTCTGATAAATCTTAGTACACAATGCTTGTTTGCTTTCCTTTCTGTATTTATCTCCAAGGCTATTTCTGAAGCTAGAGTTATCTAGTCATTGGATAGTATGATATAATGAGTATATTAAATTAGTTATTAATGTTTAACTGGAGATAATACTTTGGTATGTTTGTTGTGAAAGGAAAAGTTACCAGAGAGATTTAAAGAATATATTTAAAAGGCAATTTTTAAGGATTATTCCAGGAATTAGCTTTTGAGAAATGCATTGAGAAGACTGAAGTATAAAAGTACTAAAATCGTGAATGGAAGTGTTCTGAAGCAAAGTTGTATGGTGTGTGTGGGTGTGTGTGTGTGTGTGTGTGTGTGTGTGTGTATGCCCTTAACACCTTCCTAATTTATTACTTTAAAATTAATGTAAAACCTCAACTCAAAGCTCTTTGACATTCCATTCATAGTATTATCATAAAACTATATAGGCATTAAATAATTTTTCAAAAAATATTTAATGATTTGGAATTTTCATACTCCATATTTAGTGAAAGAAAATCAGAAAACAAAATTATCTATAGGATATCAATTATTAATTGATTTAAAAAATAGATAAAATAGTATCTAATGAAAAAGGTAGAAAGGAAATATATAACTTTATTATGTAATATATTTAATAATGGATGTTTTGAAAACATTATTTGTACTTTTTTCCTCTGGTTTTTCTAAAATAATCATGTGTTACAAATAATAGTTTTCTTAATCACAAAAAGAAAAAAAATTACTGAAAACATGTTAGCAGTTTTTTGTTCTCAAATTTTCTGGAGAGAGTTATTTTTTAAAGTATGTCAATTGGAACAAGAAACTAGAATAAAAGATCACTAACATTTACTCTTATATTAAAATTCTACTGTACTGTATATATCTTCATTAATTAAATATTGGCTATACATTCAAAAAAGTATTTATTCTTTATAGGATTCCAATTTTATCCAAATGTTTTAAGACACAGTTTATTAAAATTATCCTCTCTGAAAATTTTATTAGATGTTAGAGAAAGTAGTCCATATACACCATTTGTAAATGAAATCCAAAACTTGTATTTCCCCCATAAGAGAGCAGAGTCTCATTTTAATGCCAAGCAAATGGGCTGGTATTCTTCAGTTTATGGTTTCCAGAGGAAAATATTCCAAAGGGATTATAGGAAGATATTTACTATTACCAACAATATAGAACACAGTATCTAGGAGTTGACAATCTGACCTTAATGCATATATGTGTAATCTAAGAGGCAAAGAAAGATGCTTTTCAAGAGTGGGAAAGTATGTTTTATTAAATTAAATTTTCAACATTTCAAAATATTTACCTAGGACTAAAATCAAGTACATCTTTTTTTATAAGCTCAAAAAATATATTAAAAAGTGAGAGAGTTATAGTGAGAAGACGGATAATAATTTTAATTATTAGATAATAATTGAAATATTCAATTCAATTCAATTCAATTATTAAAATATTATCATATGTTAACAATAGATGTCCTGTGGTATATCCTTTAAAAGTAATCTAATTAAGATCATATTTTTTTAATGCTTAGTATTAGCCTCCATGGGACATGTTAATTCCTGGATTTTTTCTATGTGTGCTAAATCTTAACACATATATACTTGAGATTAATGACAATAAATGCCCTTAGCCCATGGTCTAGAGAGCCCCCCTCATGGTCAAGGATCATGATTTTAGAACCTCAGACATGCCAGACAAAATAGGCCTCAATAAGTGAATTCTATCAATGACCATTGATAGACTTGAACATTGTTTGGGACATATCATCACAGGCAGGCCACAAACAATCCAAATGACATAAAATCCAAATTTACAAATTTATATAGACTGCTCTGGGAATGAGGAATTTTGGTTGATTTTCCTGATTAACTTAAAGTGAATGAATAGCTTTTTACTCTTCTGTCCCTGACCTTCAATTTATCTTCAAAATGCTTTAGTTCCTCTCTCCAGTTTTAGCATTCTAAAGGGTTCATAATGGAATGGATCTATAATATGAAGAGTCACGCAGTACCTAGCAGTCATGAATTTAAAGATCCATTCTGATTGTACCGGATGGAAAATGTGGACTTTGCATATGTAAGAAAGGATAATGGGCGCATAGGCACTTTAGGTCCTACTGTATACCTGTTTGTTTTTTCCTTTGTGTCATAGATTTTTAAAACTGTGAACTTGTCCTGTTGTTATTTGCCAACAGATTTCTTTAAAGCAGGGTTTGCTCTTTTCCAAAGCAATCCTAGCTCCAAGCACTCATCAACAAGAAAAATAAAATCCATTCAATCAATGTTTGGAGAAGCTGGGTTTAGTCAGCATTTCACTGTTCTTGGCTTCCAGAACAAACTCCGCAGAGCAGAGTGCTGACGGAAGCTTTCCCTGGGAACACTTCACCATGGCAGTATTATCAGTGAGTCTGCTGTCTTTACCTAAAGCCTGTGCAATGCCCATTCTTTCTTAAAGAAACAGCATCTTCAACTTTCACAGGGCAGTCTAAAGTTTCATTTCTAAATCACTAGAGCTCCAGCGAGGTCATGTCTTTATGCGTGTCACCACTGGATACTCTTGCACTGTTGTTCTAACACCGAGTGAGCTGCACAGTTTCCCCTCAGCATTCCACATGTGCAAGCGAGTGTATTTTTCTTAGTTCCTAAGTGCTTGGCAGAACTCTGATTCCCTGGGTATTTGGGCTATGTTGTTCTGAATTTTCATCACCAATCAGATTACTTACTTTCAGACCATAAAAAGTCACAGAAAAGAATTTGGGAAACTCATATTTAATAGGGCTCTAGGGAGGAATGGCAGGATGGTAGGTGAAGAGAGGAGGAGAGGCCAATGACATTTCTAAACACCAGTAGGTAGAGTTTTAATTCTAGCATGATGCTAATAATACAATTAATAGCAAAATACACATTTTAATGTAACTATGCTGAACATTAGCCGTAGAGTTAAATAAGCATCTGGCTTTAAGAAAATAGGAATTTTATCATAATATCAGTACTTGCCAGAAAATATTTAGAATACATTGTAAAGGATGCCTCTATGATCAACACATCCAGTCAAATTTCCTTTCTGTCTAACTTGAAGCTGTTCATTGCTTTATTTTACAAATTTGGATCCCTGGGTGATTTCTCCTTATAGTCAAGCTGTGATGGCCTTCATCTGTTCATCTTTTCTCCCTTTTAGTCATTAATTCTTTTGGAAAGCATTCATTAATAGTGTCAAATTCTGAGATTATGCAAATGGAGAAGGTATACCTGTCCTAGAGAAGTCATTAATTTGGTGTGGGAGAACAACTCTTTCAATAGGTAGCTACTCTGGCCACAGGGTGGATTCTCTATTGTGGAAGAGCTACTGTTCCAGCCCCAAACAGGATCATCTCCACAGGGGATCAGGCAGGCTTGGGGGGAAGGAGGTATTATGGAGGGAAGGCATGGGGTGGGAGGTTAGGAAGAGCAGGCATCTACTAATGGCGGCACTATGTAACAAGCCACATTCCAATAACAACATCCCATAATCCACCTATAATATTTTTATAACCCATTTTTTAAAAGTAAGAAATGAGCAATATGTTCCCTTTCAGGAAATATGTTCTTTCTTACCCACTGGCTTTTATTTCACCCATTATAATGGATTTCAACAACTTAATTTGCAGTGCCCTTTGCCAACTGTTTGAGAAGTAACACAATTACAAAACCAGCTATATGTGATTAACAGGATAATTTTACCTCATAGATATACAACATTTGGGATTTATTGTTATGGGACTATTTTTAAGAGCTAATCATGATTCTAATAACAGTTTAACCTCAGTAAAATGGTTTTGCAGCTTTGCTAGGTCTAAAGAACGTTTCATCTATTTGGGATTTCTTGTTCATGAGTTGAATAATTGAATAACTCAATTATTATTATGTTTTACTCTTTCATCAGGAGACCTAGAACTTTATTAACAATGAAGTAAGCATGGTAAATCACTTTTTTAAGGAGAAAACATCCCAACATAGGTGATATATATCTTTTTTACTCCTTCGATGCCAAACTCAAGTTGACATGCTTGTCTTAGGCTTTTCCTAGACTACCCACAAGATTGACTGGTTTTTCACCTTGCCGTCTCATGTCACTCTGTACATTTCTGTTATATTTTTATGAGAAGCAGCAAATAGGATGGTTAAGTGCATGAATTCTTGAAACACACTACCTGGTTTTGAATCCTGGTTCTGCCGCTTTAGTATTTGTGTTGTCTTAAGCAAATTTTATCAGTGTTACGTCTCAATTTCCTTATCTATAAAATAGGAGAATAGCAATACCTGACTAACAAGGTCCTGAAGATTAGGTGAGTAAGTATATAAAAGAAGTTATAAAGTCATTTGGCATATAAGTAGTCCTGGGTAAGTATGTGCTACTTTTCTCTCTCCCTCTCCCTCTCTCTTTCATTGAAGGCTTCAGCACATACACTACACAGATAAATGATTGGTTTAGAGTAGATCACCAGAAATATCATAAAATAGTTGACAGAGTGTACCATTTGTTAAAATGCCATGTTTCAGTCGAAGAGAAATTTCTCAAAATAAAGACTTGAAGCCCCGTCTTTCATAAACCTACTAGTCAAAATTCCAACATTCACATTGAGCCGGCACTGGCCCTTGTACTGATTTTAAGTTAAACTTGGAAAAAAACAAACAAAGAAAAATAGAATGTTGGGTTTAGTGCCTAAACTGCTACTAAACCAAGCTAAATCTATATTTATTGATGCTGAATGTATTTATTTCTTTTTAAAAATTTTTATTTATTTATTTGAGAGAGAGAGAGCACAAGTAAGGGGAGCAACTGAGGGAGAGGGAGAGCAGGGAACCCAATCCAAGACTCAATCCCAGGACCCTGAGACCATGACCTGAGCTGAAGGCAGATGCTTAACTGGCTGAGCCATCCAAGCATCCCTGGATATATTAATTTCTATTGTATCCACGTGAGTGTGTGTGGGGAGAGTGATGGGGACAGATCTGCCAGCTTAGAATCTCATATAGAAACTCTAGAGATCACTGAATAATATACAAAACTCTTCCTTCATTGTTAGAGAAGAGGTTCTTACCAAGTAATCTTTATTTGTTATATATCTTTCAAAAATTTACTTAATCCATGCTTTTTTTTATTACTTTCTATATCTAATAACATTCTTTGTCAAAAGCAGACAGAAATAGGTTTCTATAGTGCCAACCACCACTATCACAAACAACAAACAACGAACAAATGGAAACAACTTCCTCCCCCCACCAATAACCTACTAAATTAGGCAAAGGATATTATGCAAATATCCTAATAGTCACTTTGAGCTAAAATATTCAAAGGAGAAAAAAAGTAGCGATTAAGGAAACAAGGCCTCTTGTCTAGCATAATCATTTGAAATATGGAAAAGCTAAAGATTGCACTTTTCTCATGGGTTTATAGGATGCCATAAAAGAATAAATGAAAGAAAATGCAGCACTTGCTTCAAAAACCACACAAAGTCACTGGGAAGAGGGATGTGAAGTTGTTGTGGGTATGTACAAAAAGCATGGGCCTGAGTAGAACATACCCAGAGTTAAGAATTTCAATTGCATATTGGAATATATATGGTCAATTAATCTTAGAAATGATACAAAAGATTTTTATCTTTTAATTATGTATTTTTTTCATAAGTACCTGTATACCACAGTAAATTTCTTCTAGCATTTCATAAGACATCACAACTAAATCAAATAATTTAAAAGCTATGGGTGTATACATTATAACCATTATGGCTTATGATACAACAGGCTTATTGAAGTGAGCTGGATAAGCAAAATAATATATAAATATATAAGAATCATAACTAATGACTTCTTTTCAGCTTCAATATTAAAGAAAAAAACATGTGCTGAGCACATATCAGGACACTGATGTCTTTGCACAAGTCCTGTTTGTTGTTCAAGGCTCATATTATTATCCCTTGGGGTTCATATGGTTCACTTTTTTAGTGCATAAAGTAATGTAGTTCTTCTGCACCAAATAAAAATTCTTTTGTTTGACACCTATTGCCTGTTTTCCTATTGCCTATCACTGCCCCCAAAATAAGAATGCTACTGTGAGGGGTGCCTGAGAGGTCAGAGGGGTAAGCATCCAACTCTTGGTTTTGGCTCAGGTCCTGATCTCAGAGTCCTGAGATGAAATTCCCCACTTAGGGCTCCATGTTCAGTGCAGAGTCGGCTTAAGATTCTCTCCCCTCTTCCTTCTCCTGCACCCCTCCCCTCACTCACGTCTGCTGTCTCTCTCTCTTAAAAAAAAAAGTGCTACTACTTTCACATTATGACAGCATAGCCCAGTGGAACTGAGCATGAACTTTAAAAGAATTCTAATCCAGGATTTAACTTGCAAGCAGAGCAGTATTGGGCAAATTATATAACCTCTCTGACATTTAATCTGGGAAATAAAGGAACAAAAAAATTACAACAACAATGATAATAATGATAATGATAACAATAATAAGCCTTCTTTCTCCAAAAGGTTGTTGAATTACATAAAACTGTCTTTGCAAAGTGCCTCATATAGTATTTTGTCCCCATGATGGTCCCAATATAGTATCACAATAATCATTTTACTGGTAATAAATAAACACAGCACGAATAAATAATGTATTTTATTGATGGAACAAATACCTGCATTATTTACTGCAAATTCAACCAGCAGTTATATTAGAATTTCTGCAAGTTTGAATGAGAAATTTGAACAAACTGAAGTCTGTATAAAATCAAAAGCTGTATACTTCATGATTATCTTCTTAAAATAATTATTTTTTAATAAATTTAAGGATCTTTAAAAAGTCATGGTTGTAATTAAAAAGCATTAAAATCCACCTTTAAACTCAAGGTTTGTCGGCTTTTGGTTCTTCTAAGAAAAAGTAGAAAATAAATTTTACATAATTTGCCATTTTAAGGAAATTGGCATAATATTTATGATATTTACAATCTTTCCCTGATGTGGTCTATAGTTCACAGAACCACGATTTAAAATAAAGAAGAGATAAAATATGATCAGTGAATACTATTTGAAGAACATAAGTATCACTGAATTAGATTATGGAAATGAGCTGAACAATATACTATGAACATAGTTATAAGATGCTTTCTAGCATAGTATGCAAATGTGGAAATTGCATTTGATTTAGAACCAAATTCTGCCATTTTTAGAATTTACTACCATCAGTGTTCATTTTGCATGAGTGTCTGTGCAATATTTTTTATTGTTTTTTTTTGGGCTCCCTTGCTGCATATTAGAAAGACTGGTCGTGTCACTATTCATTTATGTAATAAAGTATTAATCCAATATTTAGCTATTTTTATTTTTCCTACTGACTATACATTTAAGTCAATCAATTTTTACTCATAATTAACTACTGTCACAAGGTAGTCATGAAGGAAATGGTCAATGGATACTGGACCATCTATCTGGATGAAACTGGACTTAATAGACAACTACTGCCAAGCTTTTATTCTTCTAATTTAAATTAAACGGGTGCTCCTGAATTCTACAGAAAAATGCTGTCTCCCTTACTTTCTCTTGTGCTTATGTCCAAGTATTCCCAAATTCTCTTGTTTGGACCCTTACATGACTTATATATTTTCTGATAATTCCTTCTGTTTCTGCCTTAGTTTGGGCCTACATTGTCTCTTATCAGTATTATTATTATTTTACTACCCAAAGTTGCCCACCGTACCTCCAAGCCCATAGTTTCTTCATCTGTACTCAAAAATCAAATCTGATTATACCACTTCTCTGCTTATAATCTCCAGTGACTCCAACTGAACAAAGGGATAGTCTAAATTTCTTCGTAAAACATACACTTATTTTTTTATTTTCTTTCCTGCCACTCTTCCTGTTGAAGCTTATCTTTCAGTTATAGCATAGAATAATGTCTCCAAAGACTCCCTTCCCTTCATCACCAGGTAGCAATGTATGTATGATTCTTTGGCACTCAGCTGAAATGTCATTTATTATAGGAAGTCTTCTAAGACACTCTTTTTTTTTTTTTAAAGATTTTATTTATTTATTTGACAGAGAGAAATACAGCTAGAGAGGGAACACAAGCAGGGGGAGTGAGAGAGGGAGAAGCAGGCTTCCCGCCGAGCAGGGAGCCGGATGCGGGGCTCGATCCTGGGACTCTAGGATCATGACCTGAGCCAAAGGCAGACATTCAACGACTGAGCCACTCAGGTGCCCCCTAAGACACTCTTCATATCTCTTCACTTCCATCACATGCTAAGTATAATTCTACTTAAACATACAATAGTTATCACATTGCACTGCAATTTGGTACATTTTTATTTGCCTCATTTTCATGCTTTTCAAAGATTTTTCTAAAGAAAGTGTATCTGGTTTTAAATGCTACTTAATTATGCACATAAAAACATAGAAAAGTAAGAAGATTTTATATATGTGGTATATAATATATATAAAAGTTGTATAAAAGATATACTTATATAGGTATAAAAGATATAGACATACAAAAGATATGTATGTATTTGTATGTATATATATATTTCTTATCAATTAAATACCTCAAAAGGTTATCACTTTTTCATCAGTTAAATAGCTCAAAAGGTCTAAACCTATCTCTCCTGAAATCAGTTATATGTTTTACATTTTGTTTGTTCACTTTCCAATAAACTCCCCTCTCCTGACTTCTCAGCTCCATAAATTAGAATATCTATAGTCCTTTTAATTTTCAAAATTATCTTCTAATTATTTATTTAGGTAAACCCTATAATACGGCTATAAAGAAGGTGGCTGACAAATTGCAGTACAGCGGATCTAAATCTATTTTTAGACGACCCAAAGTAATGCTGTTTGTGACAAACATACAGTGGTTTATTTTATACACCCTCCTAATAATACATGAAGCATGAATTACAGATATGAAGGCATATTAAAAAAGCAACAAAAATAATACACCAACACATATGAGAAAAGGAAGTGAAATGGAGGCTGCAAAAAGAAATATATAAAGAAAAGACACAGAGAGCAAATGGAAAGTCCTGAAAGATAAATTAACGTATGCCCAAAGGCAATGAATGCCACTTAGTAATAAATACACTGGAAATAAAAATGGAGCCAATTAGTAAGAACAGGAAAATACAAAAATAATCAAGAATGAGGAATAGCAATATACAGGGTAAGTTGCATGAGATTCAAAGCAGGATGGGGAAGATTATAAAATGAGGTGAAAGGGGTACAAAATGATAAGAGAGGAAAGGTGGCAAATGAAAGGAAAATTGTAACCATGATAAAGATAAATAAAATGACATTTTTCAACGGTAGGGGAGGCAAGAGGTCAGACCCTTGAAAAGATGGAAGAGATAATTTATTGACAGCAAAGGTAGAGAAGCTGATAAAACAAAATTAATTCTTTTTCTGCCTCAGTGTCCACAAAGAGTAGAGAGGCTCACATGGCAAACACAGGCCTACATTTCCCAAGAGAGAAAAGAAATGTTGAAGGAAATCAAGATTGCTATGGAACGTCTAATCAACTGAAATGTATTTCTTTTTCTACCATGTTTCATTCTATTTAAAAACAAAAGGTAAAACTAAACAATATTACTACCACACATTGGCTACGAGAAGTATTTTCAGAACTGATGGCTAGAGCCCCAAACCTGCCAGTTACATGATGAACATAAATGACATTTTACAAAATATCTTTAAGAAAAATGTGGTAAGCACCAGGACAACAGAGTAGAGTTAAAAGAAGTTGCTGAATACAGATGAAGATCTAAGTCATGCTTTATATATTTTATTTTAAAATTCAGTGGAATAAATAATTATATAATTAGTATTTTTTTAATTGGAGTTTTTTTCGTCAGATTTTAAATTTTGCTTTAAAGCTTATTTGAATTCAATTTCCATATAACTATTTGAAGAATTAAGCTAAAAAAAAGCAGATTATATAATTCAATTCTTCAAAGAAAACTCACACAAAAAAATGACAACATGATTCTCAAATGCATAATTCTGAGAGGGTTTTAAGTTTATGATCAACATTACCTACAATTTTGACCTTAATGTAAAAGGTTATCTTTCTTATGAGGCCTTTATCAAATAAGCAAACTATTGTTATTATGGACTTGTGATCTTGATTTCTGTTACATAGAAACTGAACTGAGATCCATATTTTTGCATATATATTCTTAAATAGTTATTAAAACCAATAGATTTTTAAGTAGTTTGAATGCTTTAAACATGTTAACTAGAAACTAAGAAAGCTTATATCGTATTACTGTCTTATCTAGTTGATCACAGCAAAGTATTTATTTTAATAGGCAAACTTCTATACAAAATTTTGTAGATTTTCCACAAGGTAAATTATTTTTCAGTAGTTTTACATACAAAAGAACTATTAAAAATTATTCAACATGTATATACACAGGATCTATTGCTTGAAAAAATACCATATTAGATGCTGTAAAGATATAAAATTTGAATAGGAATTTGACACATAAGGGAGAAAACATATGTCTGTGCTGCTATAATCAAGATAGAGACTGAAAACCATCAGATAAAATGGCAAGGAATTTGGAAAACAGAGATTTATGACAATAAATCTTCCGTTCAATTGACTTTTAATTTTTTTTTAGAATAAAGTGAGTCTGTATATTGAAGGATGGGTTAGACAGATGGAAATGTGAAATAAGGAACTTTCCAGAAGAAAAATCAAGAAGGTGCTAAGAGAGCTAACATCTATTGTTTCTAGTGTGTACACCTTCTGTCATTAAACCTTAGGCCATTTCTCCATTAAAGCCAAAACACAGTTGTGATTGTGACTTCACAGAGTAAGTTGTTTATAAGGTAGACAGGATTCTTCTTATTTTGTAAGGCAATTTAAAGTTAGAGATGTTTTAAAGCATTGCATGAGATCCTTGAAGTCCTACATGAGGAGCCAAGATTTAATCTGAGGAAGTTCTAACTTTATAATTTAGGCTCTATCAATTTCTTGGTGGAGAACTGAATAACAAATACATACAAGAAAAGGATGAGCGATCAGGATGAATATGAAGAATATGAAGGTTGGGTGCAGATCATGACACAGAATCTCTGCATGCTGAAAATGCACAATTGTGGCAATCTCCAGATGGGGGCAGAAACTACCAACCAAAAAGAAAGCCAAAGAATGCTGAATCAAGCATCTAGATATTTTAATCTGAAAACTTTTAACCTGTCAAATATCTCCAAGACCTAAACTAACAGAACTATAAGACAAATACTTGGTATTCATTTGGAAAGCATTTGCTGAGCTCTCATTCTGTCCTAATAGGTCCTCTGGCTTGCATCTTATCTACTTTATCCTTTAGGGATGGGGTGGAACAGAAACCAAAGGTGGAAACAGAAGTAGTCACAAGATAAGACAAAATATAAGAGTTAGGTGCCATAGGGTTTTAACAAAAATTAGATGATCAGTTGTCTTTCATATTACAGAGAACTTGAGAACAATATTTCTTCTCCTTATTCTGACATGCCACATCCGCTGTGATAGAAGGGCCAAAGACTACCACCATTAATTCCAACTCCCTTTCTTGCCATTTGGGGCTCACTGGAATGAAACTAGTTATTCAAACTGGGTCACGTATTCCATGATGTCCTCCTCATACCTTGCTTACATTGTTCTTTCGGTTTGAAATTCTTTCTTTCTTTCTCTCTCTCCCTTTATTTCTTTATTTCTTTTTTCCTCCCTCCCTTCTTCCTTCCTTCCTTCCTTCCTTCCTTCCTTCCTTCCTTCCTTCCTTCCTTCCTTCCTTCCTTCCTCTTTCTTTCTTTCTTTCTTTCTTTCTTTCTTTCTTTCTTTCTTTCTTTCTTTCTTTTTCTTTCTTTCTCCTTCTTCTCCCCCTCCCTTCTCCCCCTCCTTCCCTTCCTTGCTTCCTCTCTTCCTTCCTTCACCCTCCATCTCCTTCTTCTCCTTCTGCTTACTCCCTCCCTCTTCTCTTCTTTCTTCTCCTCCTTCTTCCTCTTCTTTTCCTTTTTTCCTTCACTGTTTGGACATGAAGTCTCTACATATACTTCTTGATACCGTAATTCATGACTGGTACTCGGCATTCATTGGTTTATAATTTTTTCCTCATTTGAAGTTTCAGCATTTATTTGGTACTTATAATACAATGCATATAATCGCTAGGTACATACTCAAACATTCTGCTCATGTTTGCATCTTTTATTAGACTTCAACTGTTTCAGAAAGCACTCAGCATTTTTTTGAATAAATAAATGGTGTGTTGGAAGATTTCCCCCTTCAAATGGACTCTAAACCATTTCTATGAGAAGATAAAATAATTTCCAAGTAAATGTTCAAAGAAGGAAAATAAAGAATTTTCTTTAATAGCACAAGATTAAGATAGCTCTGTGCCTAAAATAAACCAAGTGATTTTATCATAGACTAATGCTAACAAGGAACTGTTCATTGAGCTCTCTAAGATTAGAAGGGGCATTATTCAGAAGTCTGTTGGTGGACAACTAAACATTTCATAATTTCTGCTATTGTTTCCTCTTTGACTTATACTTCTCTGGCTTCTTCCTCTGGGAAGAAAGAGTTGCAAGAGGAGATTTGACTTTATCAGCATTCCATAGGACATACTACATACCTTGTGGATCTTTCTCTACTCTGGCAATCTATTTTTTTTTTAATACTTGCTCATGGATATCACAAATCAGTCTAAATTTTAAGACAAAAGTCATGGCAATTCTTCCACTGTTCATTTATTAGTTACAATCCTTAAACTCATAATGTTCTAAATTGCACTAATTCACACTGTATTTCCTGTGTGATTGCTATCTCATTCACCTAACAAGAATGTATTGAGTTTCTACTGTTTTAGACTCAGTTCTAGATGCTGGGGATACAGCAACGAGCAAGACAGACAAGTCCCATTTTGTGATGAAGCTACACTTTGGTGAGCTTGAAGAAGACAGACAAAGGATATTGATTAACAAAAAAACAAATAGAAATATATGATGGTAGGTATTATTCAGACTATAAAAATAGTGCAATATAATAGCAAAGGATTAAGTGGCAGCTTTTAGAAATAGCAAACCTTGCCAAATAGGTAAAATTTGATTGCCGGAAAGAAGAAAACTATACAAAGATAAAGAACACGAATGTTCTACTCAGAGGGAACAATAGGGGCACAACCTGTAGGAAAATCAAGTTATTATGTCCAAGAAAATGAAAGAAGAACAGTGTGGCTGGAGCAAACTGAGAGAGAGAGAGAGAGAAAGGGGGGGGGGGCATGAGACGGGACAGAATATTTCTAAGGAGCTGAATTGAGCAGGGTATACTAAACAGGAATTAGATATTAATGTTTTATTCTAGCTGCAATGAAAATTATTGTAGGACACCTGTGTGGCTCAGAGGGTTAAGCCTCTGCCTTTGGCTTAGGTCATGATCTCAGGGTCCTGGGATCAAGTCCCACATCAGCTCACTGGGAAGCCTGCTTCCCCCTCTTTCTCTGCCTGCCTTTCTGCCTGTTTGTGATCTCTGTCTATCAAATAAATAAAATCTTTAAAAAAAAAAAAGAAAGAAAATTATTGTAAAGCTTTGACCAGGTAAGTAGCATGATTTCATATATATATTCAAAAGATCACTCTGGCTTCTGTTGAAGAGTGGATGATAAGACGGTTAGAACAGAAGATTGTTACAGCACTGAAGACAATGATGATGGTGACCTGGGCCCAGAATGTTTTAATACAGATAGAAAAAGGTAAATGCATTCAGGCTATTTTGATGTAGGTCCAAGAGGTCACACTGATGATTTAATTGTGGTGGGTTTTGAAAGGAGTACAGAATGAATCCTACACTGAACAACTGAGTGGTTGGAGTGGTATGTTTATCATGATGGGAAATACTAAGAGAGAAATAATTTGAGTGGAAAGGAAAGCATGTATCCATATTTAGTCTTGTTGCTTTAGGATATGTATAAATCGTCCAAATGGAGACATCAAGAGGCAGTTGAATGTATAGGTCTGGAGATCTACGATCAAGACCGGATATAGAGATTTGAGTGTAGGCAGCATGTACATAATAATTTCAAGCCATAGTGAGGAGATAAAGGGGTTGAAGACTGAGCCCTGGTAACTCTACAAGTAAGAGGTGGAGAGGAAGAAGCAGAAACCAAAGAGATGGAAGGAACATCCTTGAGAGCCTGATGCCAAAGAAACCAACAGAAGAAGATATTTCAGGAATGGAGAGGTCAACTGTGGCAAATACTGCTTTTTGCCACATGGTAGCTTGGGCCTTGGAGGTACAAAGAGGACTATAACTTAATTCCTGAACTTAACATTTATATTCAAATTGGGGAGACAGAGAAATAGACAATTCACTCTGATGCATAATTGTGATAGTTGAAGGTGTTATGGAAGTATATTAGAAGAACATGCCCACCAAGAATTTGGAGAAGAATTAGGAATGGCCATTTGCAGAATGTGTCATCTACATGGAATATAAGAAAGAGCTTGATGAGAGAAAAATTAGAAGATGTCTCTATGTAGAAGAACATTCCTGGTAAACAGAATAGTTTGTGAAAAACCAATGAAAAGGATAAGATGCAAAGTTTGGTAACTGTAGGTATGCTTCTAGGATGGATAGATCTTAGCTGCAGCATAGGATACACATATATACATACAAATAGAAGTATAGATACAGATATGGATTAAAATAAGGAAGGAAGGGAGGGAAGGAGGGAGGGAAGAAGGAAGGAAAGAAGGAAGGAAGGAAGGAAGGAAGGAAGGAAGGAAGGAAGGAAGGAAGGAAAGAAGGAAGGAAGGAAGGGAGGGAGGGAGGAAGGAAGGAAGAAAGTAATGCAGGGACCCAATCATGGAGAGCTTTGAAAGTTACAGTGGTGAGTTGGAATTTCTTTCTAAAAGCTATGGGGAGTTATGGAGGACTTCTGAAAAGTGAACAAGGAGGAACACAATTTTCATTTTAGGATAATCTGGCAGGCAGCCAGCTCCAAAACTATGGCTTAAAGTGAGTCAAGAAGACTGGTAAAAATATCATTTAAGAACCTGTGGTAGAAATTCAATCAAGAAATGATGAGTGCCTGAACTAAGGGAAAGGAAGTAGATATTTTTTAAAAATCTTACTTAAGTCCACCAAAGTCCATATATATTGTAATAGATCATAAATAGTAATGATAGGCACTACTTATAATTAAGATAATGGGTAAGTTTGGGCCAGTAAATGGAGCCCCTTAATTTGGAATTTGGTCAGCAAAAAATGGTAAATAATTCCTGACAGATGGTAACACAGAATCTTCCATGACCAATAGCATCAAGATCTCTGCTTTATGCTTCATCCAAGAGACACAACTTCTGACAACATAGTCATTACAATTCTATAATAGGTCATTTGCCATAAAAACACTATTCCCTTTTAAGGAAATAAAGAGATCTCTTTTAACTGATAATGTTTGCAATAATGTTGATGGATAATATAATAATTATTTGGAGGCTTTATACACCAAGTAAGTATTGGCATATGCCTCTTTACAGCTTAATAGGTGACATATCAAAATGTTGAAGATTTAAGCCACCTCAGAGGATGTTAATAAGATGACTTTTTATTTTTTATTTTATTTATTTATCTGACAGAGAGAAACGGAGCTAGAGAGGAAACGCAAGGAGAGGGAGTGAGAGAGGGAGAAGCAGGCTTCCCGCTGAGCAGGGAGCCCTATGCAGAGCTCTATCCCAGGGCTCGGGGATCATGACCTGAGCTGTAAAGAGATGCTTAACCAACTGAACCACTCAGGCATCTTTGTTTAAAACTCTTGAAGGGAAAAGCTGTTTTATACTTCTTTGTGTTGTCTTCAACTCTTAGTAAAATATCTTCCATCTTTTGTTGATTTGTTGATTTTTATTTTTTATTTTATTTTTTTAAAGATTTTATTTATTTATTTGACAGAGATAAGATGACAAGTAGGCAGAGAGACAGGCAGAGAGAAAGAGGAAGCAGGCTCTCTGCTGAGAGGTCCTGTCCTCGATTCCAGGACCCTGAGATCACGACCTGAGCCGAAGGCAGAGGCTTTAACCCACTGAGCCACCCAGGCACCCAATTTGTTGATTTTTAAATTGTGGGTGCCCACAATGGTCTAGATTAATCTTTTGATATCAAGAGAAAAGTGCTCTCGTAGGAAACTTGCATTGTTAAAAGCAAATTTTTAAAGTTTTGTTTTTTCCTGTTCATATCTGAAAATAGAAATCATGTTGACTCAGTCATCTCCTGGCCTGTTTGAAAGCCTATGAAATTATCCCTCCCTCAACAAAATAAAAAAAATAAATAGATGTAAATATTACAAGATCTGTCTTCATTTCAGGTTTAGGGGTGAACTACTTTATTATGTCATGTTACAGGAAAATTTTCCTGTTAAAATCATGAAAAATTTGTTTGCTATAAATATCATTATATACTTTAGAGTTTATTTTCCCAATATAGACTAAGATAAAAGTTAAAAATAGTCATGTTATTATATGAATAACAACTATATATAATATTTATGAAATGTATTAATATTGAAGATTTTTTACTCTTACATATCCTTTTATAAATACTGGCCTGCACGTATTGCATATCAAGACACATTTCTTAAATTCTAGGGTGAGGTGGAAAAAGATGCTTCTATATTTTTTAAAATGTATCCCTTCATCTCAGTTTTTGAAGAACATAGTATTACCAGGAAAGAACATCTTGAGGAATAGAGGGCACTGGCCAGAAATGAATTCCAAAGAGATTCATAAAGAGAAGAACTTAAGATGTTTTCTAAGTATAAATAAAGATGTTAATACTTTTCAAAAAAGGGGGAGCCAAAGAGGATAATGAAAAGATTCATTCCAAACTGGAGTGAGTGTTCAAGTTATTCCTACCCACGCACACAATGTTGGTGGCACCCTATCAGCTCGGGGAATGTAGGTTGTACAGTAGGCTAATAACAGGCTCTATGGACATTCGCTCTAATTAAGGAACTTCAGTGCAAGTACACCTAAGAATGATTTGCAAGGAAAGGGTGCTGCTGAGGAGAATGAGGACCAGGAAAATTTAGTGGAGACAACTAAGGCATTCCGCTACGCCCACTAAGTAGACTGGAACATGTTTTTAAAAAATATTTGTGGTACAGCACAAGCCATAATCAAAAGATTTTGCTCATTCTTATACCAGATTATGATGTAGATACTACATATTTAAGTCAATCTCACCCGAGTGGAATACATTGATATCTTATATATGTTTTGTTTTACATGAATTGCTCCATGATTTCAATTTACTAGATATGTATGCATTTTATCAGTTTTTTTTACATTAAACAGATGGCAGTTACTATCCCTTTTATTACAAATGATTAGAATTTGGCTACCCACTCAATATTTTTATTTTGTCTTTCTGAGTCATAATGTCTGTGTTGATGATGAACCCCACTCACACATATAAAAACATACATATACATGCATACGTATTATATATAGAAAAAATTAACTCTAATCATTTAGTAGTCTGCAAGAATAACTTATAGAGGAGCATATGTTAATATAGATATAGATGTTGCATAGCTATGTATCTCCTTATAGAGGGAAAATATTTCATTCATCCTATAAATATGTTGCACGTATGAAATATTTTCCTTCTATAAGGTCCAGGTTTGTAAAGTGGCGGGGGGGGGGGCAGGGAGAAAGACTTTTCCTATAAAACAAATGCTTCCTCCTTCCTGTTTTTTACTTTATATAGTCCCTTTCAATCACAAAAATATAATTCATTTTAAGTATATTTTTGCATAATGTCATATTAAATGTGGCTTTTCATTATTGGTTTTGATGATTTTTAAAGATTTTTGTATTTAGATGGCATACACATTTTCAATCATGTCTTAATTACTTTTAAAAATGCTGCACTGGCTTAGGGACAAGACAGATAACTTGTTAAGCATTTGAAATTTCTGAGCTGTTTTCTCAGTTCTGGCAGTCACTACCCAAGTCCAGATTGTAACCTCCTTTCTGCCTCCAAAGCCTGCCTTGGCTCCGTGTCCAGTGAGGGATTATGGATTTAGCAAGGAAGGTAAGTGTGACTACAAGCATTGGCTCACCATCTGCTCCCCAGCAGAGCACGGGCCAACCTGCATCGCCTGCAGCAAGACCAGGGCACTGTTCTCCAGCCAGCCCCTTTCCAACCTGGCTCAAGACGCACATCACATTCAGTCAGATGATTAGGTCTAAGTAGTCCATATGTAACAGAATATTTTTCCTAAATACCAAAATGAAAACAAAATGAATGCCATTTTTTCATTCTCCTTACTCGATACATCAAGTTTTACACAAATAAATACTCTCTTAAGGTTTATGCAAATTATAGAAAAATAAAACTATGCATTATTTAGCAGTTCTCCTATTTCAAGATCTAACAGACTTTATTCACAGCATGTTTTTCCCTAGTTTATGCTGGCCTTCTTTTCTGATTCGACTTTTTAATTCATCTTTTTAAATTATTCCTTTTTAAATCATTATCTTATGTGTCTTCATAGATTTTCATGTATTAATCTATTATTAATTTTTACTATACTCAACTTAATCTTAAATTGTTTAAAGCTCTTTTAAGAGTAAACACTTGCCTATGTTTTAAAGAGAGCTTGTACTTCAACATTTTGCGCATTTGATCCAGTTGCCTCACTCAAACTTAAGTGTCAAATAAATTATAATTTTATTATGGGCATTTATGCATTGAATACGCAAGCACTGAACAGGAAAGTTAACCTTTGGGTTCAAGAATCAAGATTATTTTTCAGTTCTCAAGAACTAAGAGTTTTCTAGGCACCTACATTAACACATTTTCTTTCTTTCTTGAATTTATCAATGATATGCTATTACACATTTTTGTATCTGTCTCAGGTCAAGTGCTTAAAAAAAAAAAAAAGACTTCCATAAATAGCAGAAAAACACGCAATTGAAAGTAGCTTTCTGCTTCCTTTAGCCCTGTTGCTGATTTGAGCACACAGAGTGAACATGAAAATAAGCTGAACAAACATCTCACCCTTTTTACTTAAACTGTTGTCTGCCTGACTGCTGAATGCACACAGAAAACAATCTAAAATTGTATAACCCATAATACAGTATATTAAATTACAACGTTGGTCAGTAATGGAAACTTATTCCCAGATATGAATTATTTACAGCCCATTTAAGTAATCCATATTCAGGTGTGGCAATGAAAAAAAGTGCAACATAAATCTTTAATGCTGACCGGTTGAGAGAGCAGAGCTGAGGATTACAGACATTTTAAAGAAAAAAACTAAACGAATTGATATAGCCTGTTCAGTGGCTTACTGCACCAGCGTGCTAATAAATTGACGGATGGCATGTCAGGGGTAGGAGTTGAAATCCCAGCGTTTCTAACTAAGGCGGGATCTAATATCAGACTACCAAAATAAGGAGTTTCTGAACCTGGTTGTCACAGGAAACAGTCTGTGCATCTTTTTGTGTATGCAAGTGTTCAAAATATCATATTTTAACGGGAAAATCCATGAAGGATTTCTTTTTTTAATTAACTCAGTAACTGCATTAGTAATTTCAGCAAGCCACATAGACTGTGTTGTAAAACAGAGAGGGTATATTAAAGGTAAGCTTTTCTTTTTCTTTTTCAGGGAGTTGGGGCCAAAGCCTTATTTTGGGGAATAAACTTAACAAAGAAATCCCTTTAATCCTATTTTACATTTCCATAGTATAGAGAATGGAATTCATCAACCAACTTAGAGGGGGGAAAAGAAGCAAACAACTTCTGGAGTGTTTCGCACCATTTTTTATACAAATTGTGCAAGTTGTTAGCTACTTCAAACTGAAGTACAAAAGATCATGGGTGGAGGGAGGCTCTCACAGTGCAATTTCTTTTGTTTCCTGGAGCAGTACCTATATTAATTCATCTTACAAAGATCATTGCTCAAGAACTAAATTTTGCATATATTAGAAAGCAGAATTAGCATTGCACTGTGTACAACATTCCATGCTAACTTCTCTCCAAGCAACCATTAAAGGTCATGTTTTGACGACTGAATGGCATGTCGGCACCTTGGTCCCCTGGAGAGGCATTCCCCAGGTACATGCAAAAGGTTATTAAATTACCTTCCAAGCAACACTATCTCTTCGGATGAAAATAATTACAGGCTTTTAGAGGCATCAGAATGCTTTCTTTCTTTCTTTCTTTCTTTTTTTTTTTTTAAATAAGATGAAGATGCAGTACCTAATGACCATTTTTGTGTGTGAGTCATATAGCCTGTCAGCGGTGACAGGACAAATGAGCGTAATGGCATAGCTTAAAGGGGAAAGGTTCATTTTAAATAGTGACAAATAATATTTAAATGGCATTGTTGGAGACCCATCATGCTTGTAAAATGTAGTTTGTATCTCTTCTTCATCCTTTAATTTCATCACTGTCAAATGGCATTAGCTGTTAACATCCAACATCAGGTGCAGATATAATTTTTAACTGTTAAATGTGCCCATAACCAAACATTATGTATCTTGATTTTTCCTTTTTTTTTTTTTCTTTCTGTAGTTGGGTAACTCATTCCATAATTCAAAAAAAATTTATCTAAGGGATTTGATTTTTTAAAGATGACTTTACTAGACGGGTAAAAATAACAGCTTTAAAATATAATTCCTTGAATGTTATTTCTTGTTGTCAGGGTTCGAAAATGGAAATGAGTTAATTTTTAGGTTTAATGCAATTAGCAGATTGGGAGAGTATCATGAGCAAAATCACCAGATGTAGCAATTTGGTCAAAATAGTCATGGGCAAACCAATATAATGACACATATATTATGTATTCTTGGAATAAGCTGGAGTATAAAATGGATTGTCTTTTGAAGCAGATACATCACTTCAAAACATATAATAAGGGTGGAGTACATCATTGCAGAGTGAGATTTTTCTCTTCTATATCTAGTTATGGAACTTGAACAAAGTTAACCAAAAGTCAATCCTATCTTTTAAATTTTCTTGAGATAATATGTGTCATAATGAAACTAAGTAACCGCTGAGATATCCCATGAACAGAATTACAGTACTAATTTCAAACTTTCGTATAAAGCCTTCTAATTCTTAAATATTTTTACAGAGCTTCATCACATTTATTGCTACTTTATTTTCAGATCACTTAAGCCAAAACTGGAGACAGTTTAGGTACCTTTGAGTTGTTAAAAGTTATAGCCAATTTTCTGAAAAATTATACCAGCTAAAAACACAACATTAAATATTTACCCTGTTGGATGTTAAAAAACGCTTACAATGAAAAATGTTCACATATTGACTATTCAAAATGGCCTTCACTTTGAAATTGTGAAATGGAAGGGATTGCAGATGTACAAGAATAAATATAAAAACAAATGAGTTGACTTGAAGTGTTGCCGGCTTTCATAAACATGCTACTGCAATAACATGTGACATTAATATTTAATTACAAAAGCACTGCTGCAAAATCTTTGAAATTAATGTTTTGCAAAATTAACATTCAGTGCACAGAAGCAAAGTCGTTCCAGGCGCGACTGTGATTAACAATGCCATTCACTTTACATATTATATTAATATATTATTCAAGCTACGAATTAACACCTCCTAATTTAAATAAGGTGCTACATATCATGATGAGCTAAAATGCTTTTCTTAAAATGGCCCGTCTGATTTTAAGCAATCTGTGTTTATCATTTAATATTTTGTTATTGAATACTGTTCTCCGTAAAACTCCTTCTACTTTAATTTCAAGCAGAGGAGACCTCATTAAACGGATGCCTTCCGTTTCTAGGATTGTTAAGCCATTTGAACCATATTTTGTTTGTTAGCTAAGCCAGCAGTGCTGAAATACTACTGTGTGTACGAGTGTGTTCTTAGGCAGCCATACTTTTATTTCAAGGTTCTAAGGGATCCTTTCAAGCAATGTGCTTCTTTGCTTTCCACGAGACACACTTGTTTGCACAAATAGCGCCACTATCATTGTGTCTGATTTCTACATTTTCACTCTGACTGAGGTAAGCACAGCTCTTTTGGAAGGAGGAGCTGCAGTTTCAAAACTCTGCCTCCTCTACTGAACCTCAGAGCTTACCAGTTTCCTGTGAAAGTGTGAAGATGCTTTGAGACGATAGGAATTTCTTGTTTTAATCTACAAATTGGGGGTGAGGGGAGGTAATTGTCATTCCCATTAGGAATTCACTTATCAGGAAGTAGTTCAGAGGGCCATTTAGATTTTACTGAAGCCAATGCGAACAAAGGGTTCTTATTTTAAGAAAAATCATTCCAAAGCACATAGAATCATACTGTGGAGAGCATCACTGAAAGGCCTTACGTGCCTACTCAATCCTTACAACTGTGGGGCACCAGACTTCAGTGAGTTGGTTATTGTCATTCCTGAACTGAAAAACAACTGACACTGTACGAAAATATTTAACAATAAGAATCAATTACTTAGACAGCTCAGTATAAGTTCGGTGTATTCTAAACAGTTTCTGAGCTACATGTCCTTAGTTTTTCAATAAGTCAACAAATATAATGAAACCAGGCTGCAGCCATTTCATAATTTTAAATCCGTGGAATAGAAAGAAACTTTTCATTGTTGCTTTCAAGTTGAAGACTCATGCAGTATTTCTAGATTTCTCTGCCATGTGGTGATTCCTACTCAGGTTCTTCATTTATATAACTGGATTGAGATTCTCAAAAAAGAGAAAAGTCTGTAGGAATGCAAAATCACCTTCATACCAAATACTACGCAGCCTAAATATAGAGGTAGAAACCAGTATGAAGCTAACCTATTAATCAACAGAGTATTGATACATTAATGTACTTTCCCAATTTGCTGAAAAAGCAATGAAACTCTATATCTCAACAAGTTTCTCTTAAAGACCTGACCTCAAGTTGCCCTTACCTAAATGCCCATCATTTCTTGCTCAGGCACCTGCTAATTTTAAAAGGCATTGGCATGGCTCATTCTTTTCTGAAAAAGAATGTTTCTTTAAATTATTTTTAAAAGTTTTGTTCTGTTTCAATGTTTTGTTCCACTTCAACAGAATGAGAAATGTTGAACTTGAAAATTCAGAATATTTCTTAAAGTAGAATTTGAACAGAATGGTCTAGATGTTAATAACAATGTCATGGAAATTTCAAAGATTGTCTGCTCTTTAGAAATATTTATATTCAACTGGGTAACATATTTTAGATACTTAATTGGCAGATTCAGAGAATGAGAAAGAAATTGGAAATTTTAAGATGACTCAGATTATTTATGTGTAAGTATCCCATTCATAAAACAAACAAACAAAAACAGCGTTTTGCAGAGTGCATTGGGTTCTGCAGTATATAATCTAGAGAGAAAAGGATTCTATATTTATATAAATTTTTAAAAACTGAATTAGGCAAGAAAATGTTTTTATGCAGAACTTCCTATAGTCTTTTTTAATGCTAATTTGTATTGTGATATTCTATGAGAGTAATAATGTATACAAACTTTCTCAAACTTATTTGGCCATAGATGATTCTTCCATAAAGCATCATGGAGACCATGAGCCATGTTTTAGAAAATACTACTCTAAAAAATAATGCTAATCATGAATGGTTGAAATTAAACCCCAAATACTTAGGTGTTTTGAAGAGAACCACATTTTGAAGATTGTTATTTTATTTCAATGCCTCCAGAAGGTAGGAAAAGGCAAATTACTAAAGGTCTACAAAATCCTAAAAATGTAATTTTCTAGTAGTAACTTCTTGATGATATTTATTGATTTATTTAGCTGATGATAGTATACAAAGAAAGCTCTTTGAATAGATGTTTCCCAAACTAAAAATTTCTTTGGAAAATATACCATAAAAGCCTGAAAATCATTAAATATGATAAGATATTTTGGGCAATGGGGAAAACAAACATTTAAAATCCTGCAACACAATATGAATCAAAACCACAAAGTATTGTTATAATGATGGTTGGAAGGTAGAAACATTCTGGGTGAAGCTTTATCTTAATTCTTGATGAATGATGTCAGTTTCTAACAATGTTGTCCAAAGTAATGCATTCTAAGATATCCATATCTTGTGAATAAATGTATGTCACAACTGATGAACTGTCCTATAAACACTCCTCTGATGGTTCATACATTTGCCGATTTTATAGATAAAAATATCATAACGAGACCTTATGACACCTCCAGGAATAAATACTATTCTTTTTTATCTATGATAGAAATATCATATTCCTAATTCCATGCCACATTACAGCAAAGTTCCAGGACACCAAAGTAGTTCATTTTTCTAAATGCCAATTAACAATTAGTTCAATCTTATTGATGTAGACACAAGATTGAAAAATGGGGAAACTTCTGACATTAATCCTCCCACCACAAGTCTGCTGCTTAATTGCAAGCTAAAGTAATTACAAGGGCCCAAACTGGGGCCACCATCACAGCCAGTAGGAACCCTTTACCCCAAGTTAAAAAGCCCTTTCTTGTAAAAGAAATGGACCTTAGTAACTGGTGATTCTGACCACCTGAGACAAATTCTGTTCATCACGGCAAACATACTTCATCCAGTTAAGACTTTTGTTTAATGAAACCAGATTTTACGTAATAGTGTTCTATCCAGAAATTCAGTAGTCCTGCTTTCTCCTTCTTTACTTTTCCTCCTCTTCACTCTCCCTCCTTCTAGGTGAAAATTAGCTCTGAGTTAGTGGTTATTTGCTGGACAATTCCCTGATGATATTAAAGCACCCTTATCAGAAACATGTACGACAATGATCCTTCAAAGTAGTTTTCTTGTTCAATGATTGCCCATGACTATTTTAGACTTAGGGACCAACACAAAACTGTGGGAATGGAACAACAGTCCTCTCATGCTAAATAACAAGTAGGAATTCCTATTAATTCATGTATGTTTTATATTTTTCATTGGCAAAAGCAACCTCTGCCTACTTTATCCATTCTAAAACTGTTATTTTAATGACTATGGTATGTCTACTGCCCTGGATGTCTCCAAATTTCCTCTCACAGAGCCTCTGATGACATTGTGGGCACAATATAAACCATATACTTTCAAGTAGCCTTCAAATACATACAATCATGTAATAGATATAGTAATAACTCTCAGGAAAATACACAAAGAGAGCAGTGACAGTTGACTAAATGTTTTATATTTTCTATTTGCTCCTTGAGGCCCATCTAATTACTAAACAAGTAATTTCATAAATTAGAAAAATAAATGATAAAATAAAATATTGAATGAGTTATCATCTTCTAAGTGATTCTAACTTGTCTTTAATATGAAACCAGTTATGACCCATTTTTGAAGACGCTAGCCTTACTTTTGAAAGGCAAACATTTTTCTTACGTTCATTAGAATGTAAAGTTCTACATGAAACGTTGAAACATCGTAACTATCATAGACTTTGAAACTCAAGCAAGTGCTAAAAGTCCCTGGTTTTTCAACTGAGAATACACATTAGGAGACACAGGCTGCCATATCAGTGAATCAAAGACATGTATAGAAACATGCTAAAAATTAAGCTAATTACAAACACAAGAAGGCAGATTTCTTTTAAGTGGCTTTCACTTTTTGAGGGGGGAGGTAGATATTCTGACAATGTATTGTTTGTATTAAAAAAGTATATTTTTGTATACCTCCTCTTTTGTACATCCCCCCCTTGGAGGGACATAAACAAAAACTTAAGGAAATTTAAAAAAAACTAAC
Source organism: Spilogale gracilis (assembly GCA_004023965.1). Taxonomy (NCBI): domain Eukaryota; kingdom Metazoa; phylum Chordata; class Mammalia; order Carnivora; family Mephitidae; genus Spilogale; species Spilogale gracilis. The sequence goes on along the minus strand of PITA01009610.1, from coordinate 47,087 downwards.
CTAATGACAAAATTATGACACAATGAGGTATTCTGTAATAAGTATTTATTATAATGTGCTTGTTCAAATGGATTATTTATTTTAATCTAACAATATTAACTGCCACTAAAGTTTCAATTGAAATTAGACTCATACTATTGTACAGATCTTAGTATTTTATAATCTATATAGGTATCCTTCCAAGAAACAAGAGAATGAAATGGCATAAATATACTACAACAGAAAAATTGAGGCCCAGAAGGATAATGCATTTGCTCACACATGCAGGGTGATTTGCTAAGTCAAGGCTAGACTTCACATCACTTGATTCCAGAATCATTCACCGCCTTCCACTTACTCTGGAATTTACTGTGGGACACAGGAAAAACTATAATCCTCCACATAGGGGAATCATGTCATCAGACCAGTACACGTGGTGTTTATTATGCATCAAGAGATTTTCATAAAAGTTTAGTTCTCTAGGTAAATAAAAACCCTTAAAAAAAAAAAAAGTAGAATCCACCAATTGACTGCAGAAGAGAAATTTTTTAAAGTGGCCATCACCCAATTTCAACACACGAAACATTTTGGAAATTTACAAGCTACATGACTGTATCATTTACCATCTCTAAGAATGAAGAGAAGCTAATGTATACTATTAATATATACCACTAAGGGACACGCATTCATCCTAAGGAATTGGTCAGAATTACTGCTACTGAAGAGAAGATGGGAAATGAAGACTTCTTGGAGTTAGTGGTAGACTTCCACGCCTCTTAAATAGACTTTGATGAATTGATCTTGTTTCAACAACAGTTGATGCTTTCAGCAGTTCCTTTTATCCTCTCTCTCTCAGATCGATCTAAATTTCTGAGGAGTTCAGAATGAGCATTTTTATTCGCTAGCTTTCCTAAATGTCGACTGGATGAACAAATAAAATGGCAATCCTCAAGTTTCTTCTACAACTTCTAGTGGTGTCAAGCTGAAATCAAAGTACAATGCCATAGCGGTGGGAGCTCCCTACTCACTTCTTTTGGAGAGATTTCTCCGTATAAAAGATATTTCACATGTGTTGTTCAGAATACGTTGAGAGTTATTTCATTCCTTCCAGTACCCAGATTTCTCTTCCAGGCAAAGTTCTTTATAGTTTTACTACCTGGAGCAACAGTTTAAGAAAAGTTACCTTCTAAGTGTTCCAATTTAGAAAGTTAGAGATTTTTTTTAAACATATCCATGTAAACATCATAGTTAAGAAACACTTTATACGGAACAGACTATCCTCCGATTTAATTTACTTTTCCCATTTCCTTATTTGGAGGATGATAGTAAATCTCCATATGAAAAGAATCTGGAATTTCTAGAATTTTCTGGAAGATCACAACTGAAATGACAGGTAGTAGAAGACATAGAAAAAGCTACCATCTCTCAGACTGCATTATGATTATTTAAAATCACCAATAACTCAAGTTATCCTCAAGTATAAGATGAAAAGGAGAACAGTTCACACCTCCACACCGAAACAAACACACATGGACATCTTTGCCAGTTTTAGCAATTTGAATGATTTCATAAGCATTAATTGAGATAAGAATGACATTTCAAAAATTACTCTAATCTTTAATTATGGTTATAATGAGGCACCAGTTTAACACTATTCTTTTCTTCATTAAAAATTCGAAATAACAATTTTTCTGATCTTGAAAATAGGTGGGTGCTAATTTTCAGTATTGAAAATTCCTGAAAGAGTTAAAATGTCATAAAAATAACAAAGACACTTTCAAAAAATTATGTGGCTATCACAGTACAACAGCGTTTCATAGGACTAGTGCACATTTGATGACTGTCAGAATTTACATAAGTTACTATGCATGAATTAACTATGAGATATAAAATTCCACTGTGGCTAAAGCACACACACACACACACACACACACACACACACGCAGTAATTGTGACATTTTTAGGGACTGCAACAATAACATCCAGGTCATGCCGAAATCATCCACCCAGATATGAACAAAATGACTATGGCATATGACTTTAGTGTCCCAACATGTTGTATGGGAAAGAAAAGGGGTAGAGTCAGAAAAAAGAGCTAAAACAAAATGAGTCCATATCCACCAGTTGGCTTAGGTCTTTCTCATTGAAATGGACACTTGTCAATTTGGAGTCCGCCATGACCATTCTAAAGTATTAGGGTCAGATTGGGCTCACACAAGAAAACCCACAGAACTCAGAATCTCTTGAAGTTATTAACTATTAGGGAAATCAAATCCTCATATTTAACATCTGTCCTATGAAATTTATCATTTATCTTCTGATCAAAATTTCGAGTGGTGCCAAAAAAAAAAAAAAAAATGAAGTCAAAAGGACTCGGTGGGGGTATCTTTGTTTCTCTCCCAGAGCCTAAAAGTTATACTCAACTGCAGCACAAAGAGTAAAGAGGTTGTTATTCATATTAACTACATTTACATTCCTAACGTAACATCCAGAGAGCTAATAGTGGGGTTATTAACATAACAAACGTAAATGTTCTATATAAATAATACTGTTTCAGGCCAGCAACCGCTCATCTGACAGCATTTAGGCACAGGCTCAACATCTGTTTATGAACACTTTGCCTAATGATATCATCAGATATCATTAAGTGCGGCAGAATACAGCATAGAGGCAGGTGCAGCTGCCTTCACAACCCATCACAGAGAAAGAAAAGAGCTGCATTCCCCATCCGAAAACCCATCATTAGGACAATTTTCTTCGACAAACCAGCCCTGTGATTTCAATCTGTATATCACCTGTAATTGTAGTTTTTAGCAAGAAGCTGATTCTATACATTTAGCGACGAATCACGTTGATGGCCTGAATACTGGAAACACATTTGGGGTACCAGCTGCGGCAGCTTTTTTGAGAGCCTGTGTTAACAAAATACTGCTAACAAGGCAATGCTTGGAGTGCAGCTTTGTTTCTCTTTCTTGTTCATAGTGTTTAGATGTGCATAATTATGGAAATTAGCAATTGATTGCTTCTCAATAATAATTGATTACTGGTCACTGAACTCTTCTGTAGCACTTTACCGAAGGTGAGGACATGAGATAAGTGAATTCTTACCGGTTCCAACCATATATAAAGAAAGAGACCAGAAAGAGCTCTCGATTTGTGATTTGTACATCAGTTTCCATGATAAACAGACCAAAGGGATAATAGAATATCCCAGAATCTAGTTTGCCCTGAAGCAAATTGTAGAGATCATAGCAAGCCTGCAGAATTCTCCCTGTGGACCATGTAAGAAACATACATCATTTTTATATATGTCAGTTGGTCTTTGATTTGAAAATATTTCTACCCATTTAATTTATCTCTTTCAGTCAGTTTTCTTAAATTGTACAATTTAAGGGTTATATCAAAAAAATGAATACCAATTTTCAACACCTCTCAAATTGAAACAAACTGACAAAATAATGTGAAGTCTCTTTTGCAAAGAGGTACAAATTCAGAAGCCTATCGTCTCCGACAGATAGCAAGCACTTCAAAATGACTCTCCTCTTTTTGATCTGCTGTATATCCATCAACATTTTGGTCTGTGAGGACTGACTTGTTTAGGATAACATAATGTAGGGATTGTTGCTGGATGCTGCAGCTAACATTTAAAGGAGAATGCACTTATTTTTGGCTTAATCAGTACCATCAATTGGGACACAACATATCTAATTCAAATTTATCGCAGTACATGGAAGCCTCACAGACAATAAAGAATCCGTGGTGTTTGTTAAATGGGAAACACCGTGACTCATGGTGTTTCAAAGATGGGAAAAGCAGTAGGGGAAAAAAAAATTAACTCTTTATTTTAGAAGAGTAATGAGCTTCCAAGTGTTAAATGATGTCCTCCCTAGTGTGTTTGTGAGAGAATATGTGTGTGTGTGAGTGTGTGCGTGTGTATGCTAATTTTTTACAGGACATGGCTCTATCGTGGCAGTCAACTTTACAACCCAATTCACAAAAAAAATGCAGCTTGGTTAAAGTTAGTATGCTCAATTTCAATAATGTTTTTATCCCCAAATGGGTAGCAGATTGTACAATCATGACTCAAAAAATATGCAAAAGTTATAAGAATTAGGAAACAGTTTGAGAATAAAACTGAATTCCTTCTCTCTGCCCACAGAAGGCTTTCTCATATAATGAACAGGTGCAATTTCCAGAGATCTCTGTTAACTGAGATGGCAGAAGCCACTGTTTGTTGCTTTCCCCAGCAGCAACACAGGATAATATGATGATAAAGCTGTGATCAGAAACCAAAAAGCCACATCACATATATGTACAGTTCTAGTCTTTTGGTGCATCTCTCAAACACAAATTTATATTCCTACCCTCCTAGCTCTGTCTTAAATTGACATTTATGCACTGAATAACATCATTATGAATTTTTGCACTACTTTGTACCCAAAACCTGCAAAAAAAAAAAAAAAAGATTTCAGGCAATGTGTGTGAGTCCATGTGCTTACGCCATTATGTTAGTGCCAAAAGGCGTTAAAAAAAATGCAGACAGATTCCCTGTAATATATCTCCGGGTTTATTATCAGCATGACATTTTAATGTGTGTTATTAAAATTATATTTTAGGGGTTGGGGTGGGGTTCAGGTGGAAGAGTACTTTGGAATATTGCAAAAAGTTGCACATAAAAATGATTTTGGTAACCTAGCGATGTCCTTGACACACTTTGGCACTACAGAGTGTATCTGCTTAAAGAGACATATGGCTAGAATGGCAGAAGTCAGAATTTGAAGGGTATTAGTAAAACCATGTGGGGGAAGCTTGAACTGGCTTAGTCTAATTGTAGCTCTTCTCATTTCACATGCTCCAAACCCGTAAGATAATTTTAACTATTCAAAGTATAATCTCCATTTTTTTGAGGTAGTTTTAAATGCCATTCACAAGAAATCAGATTGGAAACAAATGTACTTGCTGATAAATCCCCGTAATTTTCAAATGTTAACAGGGTAAGGTAAAAAATAAAGAAATGGTCAGTGATCAACCCAAACCACTGAGCTGTTGGTGTGTTTTGTTGCTGTTGAACTGCCCTGCCCAAGGGAGAGAGACCTGAGAAAATCAGGGATCAGCTGGGCATCTTCTCCACAAGGTTATCCTCACCACGTGATAGCCCCGCAGCCTTCCTCATTAGTTTTATTTTCATCAAAGCCCTATGAATACTTGAAATATTTTGTTGTTTACTTATTTATCTGTTCATTGTCTTTCTCCCCTTTTCACTGAAGAGTGAGCTCTGTCACGGGGCGGGGGTGGGGGGGGTCTTACTGATCTTCTTCACTCCTATCAGCCTGAAGCCTAGAGACTCAGTAAAAAATGCGTAAGATACATAAATGTGACGTAGACAATGCCCTTCACCCGGCATGGTCTGTGGGACGTTCTCAATGATTCCTTGGAATGGTCAGGATTTACCAGCCTAGTATAAATTTCTAAATACTTTATGTCAAGTTTTCCACAAAATACCATTTTGGTCATCACAAATGAAAACTTTCACTTAGTGTTAGTGTTAGTTTATATAATCCAGCCAGAGAAATTTTATTTAATTAAGGAAAATTAGTTTAGCACTTCCTTAATATTTGCTGTACTACTTTGCTACCTAATTTTTTTCTTGCATCACTAATTTCATAATTAGTATTAGCTCAAAAATGTTTTCATACTGAGGGGCGCCTGGGTGGCTCAGTTGCTTAAGCGACTGCCTTCAGCTCAGGTCATGATCCTGGAGACCCTGGATCGAGTCCCGCATCTGGCTCCCTGCTCGGCGGGAAGCCTGCTTATCCCTCTCTCACTCCCCCTGCTTGTGTTCCCTCTCTCCGTGTTTCTCTCTGTCAAATAAATAAAATCTTAAAAAAAAAATCATATTGAGCCAATCTACATAACCTAAAAAATACTTGTTAGCATTTAGATACAAATAGCAATTATGAGATTACCTATAATTTTTATTTTTGATAAAGATATCAACCATATTAGGCTTTGAAAGAAATAATGCCAAATGATCTGTATTATTTCTTTACTTGGAGTTAAAGATGGGAACCTCCTCCCAAATACCATCTGAGAAAATTATTTTTCATTTCAAATCTAATGCCTATAGTACAAGGACAGGTGAGAGAATGAGAGGTGTGTTATTGGAAGGGATTTGGAACGAGTAATCATTCTGAATGTGTGCACATCAGAGACTCCTCAAAGCCTGCCTGGCAATCTGTTTTTTATATATAAGTTTGTTTTTAATCTGTGGTGGGGAGCACTGATATTTAAATTTGCATTAACTACTTTCTATAATGAATAAGAAGAACATAGTTAAACTTGATTTGTAGCAAATCAATTTTGGCAGGCAGCAAAAAGTCAAAAAGTTGTTTTTGTTTTTAAAGTAAAAAGCTTCTATTTAACACAGTTAATGATTTTCAGAGACGAGAGATTATTAACAGGAATAACCAAGATTAGTGTAAAGAGGGGAAAAGTTGAGGAGACGGTGAGGGGCTTAGGGAAATTTCTTCCTTTTTAATGTTCTGAAAAATTAGGTGCAATCTTGTCCTCCTCATTAGAACTGCTCCATCATTCAGAGTTATTTATTTTCCCAATCTGTCAATATTTATAGTAAAGCTTGAAGAATCACTGAATTGAAAGGTCTAAAGTAATGTTGAGAAATCATTCATTAACTCAACAAATATTGAGTACCTATCCATTCTCCATGCTGCCAACAGAATGATCTTCAAGGGCAAACCTGATCTTTCCCTGCAGAAAATCCTCCAAAGATTATTCATTGCCTTAAAAATAAAATTCCAACTTCTGGGCATAACATAAAAGATTCTCAATAGTCCAGTCTCTAACTGTTTTCTGATCTTTCATCAGCCTTCCTCTCTGACCCTTCCTGACCACTCCACTCTCAGCTAAATACCCCTCAATGCCCATTGACTTTATTCTCTCTCCAAGAATTGATAGTTCTTTATACTCTATCCCAGAATTGACACCTTCACACTCCGTAGTAAGTACTGTTCTCCCTTCCTGAATTAGCTTCTCTCCACACTGCCATGCAAGGTGAACTCCTACCTATCCCCCAAAACCCAGATCAAATATAATTTTCCCTATATAAATTTTAGCCAAAGCTAGCTTCCATTTGTGTTTCCATATCATTGTAAAAGTATACCATACTGCCAATCATTCTGATTTCATTTACTCAACAACTACTTATCAAGTTTCCATTATGTGCTATGTACTAGGGATATATCACTGAACAAAATAGATAAAATTTTCTAATCTCATGAAACTTACCTTCAAGTTATAAACACAGAAAGCAAAAAAGTCAAATAATGTATACAGTATATGTCTTTATATTATATCTTATATAAAATATTACATAGTTTTTTGGTTAAATAATGCTAAGTTCTAATGATAAAGATCAAAGCAAAGAAGATGAGTGGTATTGGAGGGGGGCAATTAATATTGTTGATATTGTGACCAGGGAAGAGAATAACCAAAGGACAGATTTTGAGTCAAGATATGTACTAATCACATGTTCACAGTGTGTCCACAATAGTTTTCAAGCTTCTTCTTTTGAGGCTTCCTCACCGTTTTGCCTCATCCAGAACCCAGCATGGTTTCTGGCACATAGGAATAAGGGACTAGATGGAGTCTGGGATTTAGGAAGAAATAATTCTATGCAAACTTAAAGGTTGTCAGAGCAATGGGTGGAATGCTATGATTTATTTCTGCCTCTTAGAACTTTAGTGCTAGACATAGACCCTGTGAGGCTTATAGCCTTTAAAATGCAATTACTTATACAATAACACTGAAGAATCATCCTGTGTCTAGAAGAATACCCTCTAAGTATTTAAATTACTCTATCGCCATATAAGAGAGAATGATCATGGCATATTCACATTAAAAATCCCTTTATTAAGCCTTTATTAATAGCATAAAAAATAAATCATCTTTCCAGTTCCAGGCACTTCTTTCTCTTATGAAATATTATACTGCTAAATGAGTATTATTTCCTTCCAAAGACTATCCTGTCCTGTATTTCTTGACATACAAACTTCCCTTGTGAGCAAATTTTTTTCCACAAAACACTAGCAATCCCCATGATTTCCTTGAAAAGCCCAGAGAGCATCTGTTGATACTTGGGATATAGCTTGCAATTTTCACAAATCTCCAAATCATCACAATTGTCTATACCGTCGTTATGGACAATAGGTAAGATTCTGCTCTTAAATGAAAATATAGCTCACAGTGCCTCTTGTTGGAGCTGGGAAACATAAATTCTGAACTGTCCCCAATTCTGCCATAACACAGGTGTATTGTGAAGGATTTGGGATAGGCCAAATAGAAAACTGGATTTATATTTTCTTTTAATGAAAGCTGTTTTTTAAAGTTCAAAATAATGTAATTTTCAAGTTGCCAAACTGAAGCAATTTACATTTTAGGACACTTATAAAGCAGGATTGGTGAGAATTAAGGTTAACCAGGATTTTGTTAAACTCTAAATTTTCCATAATTTTAATAATGCTTCTTGTTACTCTGGTCACGGCAATTTGGATCCACTGAATGCATTAAATAAACAGAAAGGAGAAACAGTAATTAATATGCCTTTGATTGGAAATTGAGAAGAGATATTTCATGCGTTGTTATTTAGCTATAATGCAGAGTATCAGTGAGACATTTTAGCTTATGTGCAAGGGGAAAATAGAATGATGTTGATAAGGTAGCATTTGATGGAGAGGGATTCCTGGTTCCATTCCTTTCAAATGCACTCACTGCTTCAGATTAAGACTAGCCACAATCAAGAAGGAAAAGAAGAGGCCATGAGGGATCAGAAGATGAAGCGAGAGATTGATCATATGTAATTTCAAACTAATTTCCCCCCAAAATGTGTCAGTGTATTTGATAGAATTATTGATCCTGGCGAGAGCATCCCGTGTTGGGTGCCATTGCCAGAGACGTATTAAGTCTGTTAGTTTATCTGTAAAATTGTCATGTAGATGGGATTTAAAAATATATTTGTATGATGGGAGGAAATAATATAAAAGATTTCTATTTAACTTCAATAGTGTCTTTTAAAAGTGATTCTTCAGACAGTCAATGACTGGTTGCTATGTAGGGCTTTTTGTAAGATAACAAAGAAAAAAAATATGACTTAGCTCCTCCTCTCAATAAATTCCTCAAAGAAGGGAAGCCCAGAAATGTACATAAATACAAAAGCAACAAAAAGACAGAAACACAAAGGCAGCGCCAGTCTCCAGGAGGTTCCTATGTCCACAAACAAGAGAGGACTGCTCTGTATTTAAAGGAAAATAATGTGTCAATGGTCAAAATTAAGTTTAAAGCAAGAACAGATGACTCTTAAAGAGTGAAAACATAAAGCTATGCAAGTTGACATAGTTCGAAAATTTCAGTTTTCTGGTTTCTTACTAGATCCATTTCGATGGTTTTTATATTTATCATTTTTATTTTAACTTTTCCTTTCAGCATTGTCAAGTCAAATGTCAGAAAGATAGGAAGGGAAAAATATTTTTTTAATGATTCTTCATGAAGCTCCCTCCTTTGCCATATGGTCACTAGAACCGTATGCTTATGGTATGAGCAGAGTAGCAAATCCTTCCCACCAGCACTGTTTGCCTTCAGAAAAATGAGAGTCTACATGCCCAGTGCCTCTGCTGTTCATGTATATATACAGTTTATGATCACTTTGAACAATGCTATTGTGTGCTGGTCTACCTTAGCATGCTCCCACCCCTGTGAAAAAGTACTGATTTCTTTTAAAATTAAAAAAAAAATATCCCCTGGTAAAAAATGGGGGATGGGCAGGCTAATGTAATCTGCAAGAGACAGTGTATACTAGGAAGACAGGAGTACCTCAAAAATCTCTTTCCACCATCAAATGTAATAACACCCATATCATAGGAGGAAAAAAAAAAGAATTTCTTTCTAACTTTCTCCCACTACCTCACACAGTGGGGCATCCTCAAAATTACCCTACTCTTTCTAACAGAACCGCTCAAAACTCCCATTTAAAACTCAGTACTTGTATATCTTCTTTCCTTTAGTTTTTCCCCTCTTGCCTTGCTGGTTTATTCTTGGTCACTCTCATGAGTGGTTTCCAATCTGTCTTGGTGTCTCTATGGTTCTGCAGCTTAATCCCTATTTCAAGCAGAAAGATGAAAGTATGGGAAGCCCACCCTTGCAGGTTTCTGCCTCAGGAACAAAAGCTCTTCCTTCTTCAGAGGCAAGAAACTGAAGACCCATATTTTTTTCCTCCGTCATATAGGTATTGTTTCGATATATAAGAAGAGTGAGTTTTAAACACATGATAGTTTTCAAAGAGAAAGAAAGAACAGTGGCTTTGGGTTATGTGACTCTGAGGCATTTAGAAATCAAGAAAGGAAAAATGACTCATCCGAAAGAAGATCCCTGTTGATTCACGGACCATGTGAAAGCTGTGTGTGAGAATGCCGAAAATACTCTACAGAGAGAGTTTCACATGTTGAGACACAAGATAGCTTAAATAACCCAAATGCAAATTACAATCAGGATGCTGAATACAATTGCTGGCTACATTTTAAAGTATATTATGGTATTTTATGTGAACACACATAACAGTTTAGCTTGGGAATCTTAGCAACAGATCTCAGTAGGTAAGGCCATGGACACCCAAGAAAAAAAGAGGGAATCCAGATCATTTAAACAGACACGTTCTAGGTCTGGGCTTCACATCTGCTGCCATGACAGAGATGTTTGGGACCTGCCTTTGTTTGGTGACCCTGTTGCCTAATGGAATAATTTCAGACTTCTTTCTAGATATTCAAGATTGTCTGGAATATAACTCAATCTGGGCACAGCCAGTTACTTCAGACACCTTGTAGGTCTGCTTGATGTCACTGAGAAGCAGTTTCCCTTGTTTCTATAGTTCATCTTGCTATCTCTTTATATCCCTTCTTAGCTCCTGTATATATCAAACTTCTCTGAATCCAACCATAAACTTATGAATAATATCTGGTGTTGTATGTCATCTAGTCCTTCCCTTTAGAAATGAAAGGCCAGAGGTAAAGGGACTTGACCAAGAGCACCCAACTGGGAAACCTGAGGTCACTAATCTCCCTAGTTCCATATTTTTCGGTACTTCATGCAACACTCCCCTTTCACAGCCACAGTGACAATAACAAGAACCCCTTTCCTAGTCCTCATGTAAATATTACAAGCTAGCTTGACATTTAAGGAGCATAGCCAATAGACTCTAGTCTAACTATAATGAGCATTCAATGAAAAAATGAATAGTTATCCCTAATAGAGGGCACATTACCTCCTATCCTCCAATAAGTTGCTTATTATGGCCTCAGGTTTTGTTTTCTATTATCGAGCATGGCGCAGTGGAAAGAGCACAGACTTTGAAGCCCAGTGAACTAGCATTTTCATAACAACATAGTGAAGGAAGTTCTGTGATGCTAATCTTATAGATAAATTGAGATTAAGAAAGTTTGACTAGCCTGTAGAGGGTCACTCAGCAAGTGAGTAACTGAAGCAGAATTTGAACCAGGTATCTTGACTCACTGGCCTTGGTGTACAAGTTTGTATACTTTCTTTTCCTTGATAGAAGGCTGAGTCAAAAGTTACACCCTAATGCGAGGTTTCTCTTTTATTTATTTGTCATAAAGAGGCCAACTGGGTCAGCAAGAAGGTACTTAAGTGGAATACATACAATCATTACTCCAAAACTCTCTTTACTCCTATTAGCTGACGACTTGTCAATAGATTAATTTTACAAAGCCTTCTTTTATCTCCTTCTGCCTGCCAAGTAACCACATGTGGGCTCCAGATTCTACTGGTGGGGAGATCCTGGATGTTTCTGACTCAGTATTTCAATGTCAAATAAGCTGGCACTAAACAATTCTAATCACTATGATCTATTATTTTTCTCTCTGTCAACAATCTTCCTAAGAATACCAAGGGCCATTGAATCCCACTTACATTAACCCTGAATTGATAATACCAGTCCTTTTCTTCTCCCCACATGTTAGAAATTTATGGAGCACCATGAAATGTACAACTCTATATTTATTTTTACAAACAGAATGTTATTATAATTAATCAATGTGATCCTCAGGATTTGGGGGTTCAAACCACTCAGGTACTCACTACCTGGTACAACCTAGAATAAGTCATCACTTCTAAAGCCTGTTTTCTGTCTGTAAATAAGAGTAAAAATACTCTTACTTTATGGAAACAATTGTGAGGGCAACATAATAGCAATCATGTAAAATGTTTAGATTTAATGTTCACCATATATTGAGTACTCAAGCACTGCTTATTATTATTATTAGACATATAAAGGAACACTTACAAACTACAAGTGAAGGAAAGTAAAGCCTTCCAAAATTTACATTTTAAGATGATTTTAAGATGTCTAACAATATTATAGCAAGAAGAAAGCCCCTGGGATTTAAAAGTCAGAGAATTACTAAATAATTTCCAGCTGAGCAATTAATTTAACACTGTGTTTTTCTCTTCAAGTTAATTATCATAGGTCAATGGCATTCAACCTTCCAGTGTTTTGGTAGAATTTTGCTATCATATAAGCAGGACGCCTTCCATTCTTTTTAAAAAATGTTTGATATTTTGCCAGTCATTTTGTTGACCTGGAGTTATTTTGAAAATAAATCCTGTGATCCTGAAAGTATGAAAATCTAAAAGAGAACTCCAGAAGGAGTTACTTATATTAGGTTAAATTCCTAAAAATCTGATTCTTAGATCAATGACAGTCAGAAATGTGTGTAGGCAAAAATCTATGAATCCTTAATGTAATGCAAACTTTGGCATATTCACCACAAAAAGCCTATAGGAACAATGCCACTTGTCACCTCAAAAAACAAGCCATCATGGACTGCATTGCCTTCAATCATTTCATAGTTTCCCATTGCTCTTTGGAGGAGTATTAACCCTTTAACTCAGCCTACAAAACTCTCTAAAATCGTGGCACTTTCCCCTCACCTCCCCTGCCCCCCACCAGCTAGACCAGCCAGTAGACAGCTCTCCAGATGTATCACGCTCACTGTCCTCATAGCACTTCTGCACACAATCTTCCCTCAGCCTGGCATTTCCCTCCTTCACCAGGTAGCTCCAACTTCTGCCCATCTCGCGTGAATGAAGCCGTCCACGGGAAGCCTCCTCCAGCCTGACTCACCAGATCAACCACCTGCATAGTCCTGCATGGTGCCTTGGAGGTCTCTCTCATAACCTTTTATGGAGTGGTAGCTTCATACTGACTTAGGGAACGATTTGCTTATCTTCCTTCTAACCTACAAACTACTTGGGCAAAGGGATGTTGTTTGTGTTCACCACTCTTTTCCCTCGTGTCTAGCCAGGGCCTGGCAAGTAGCATGTTCTCCATAAATATTATTGAGTTATGAAAGAAAACCAAAAACTTAAAGAATTTTTATAAAAGCAAAAAGACTTTTTTTAAATACAAAGTAAGTCAGCTAGCATGTTTGGTCCATGTGTAATTTTTCAGTACTTAGAAGAGTGGTTTTCAATCTCTGTCTCACTGTGTTCCCAAGATTTTTCCTAAATTCCCTAGGGCACAGTTGGTCCCCCCCCCCCCGGGGCTTCTCGTACCAATATCTCCAATAATAAAACAAAGCCATTTCCTCTTCACTGTGTTTTCTTTATTGTGGAAACCATAAGCAAAGGATTCAGAGGATAAAAATTATTTGAGAGTACAACTGCATAATAGCTTATTATTTTGTTTTTGTTTCTTTAAGATTTGTTCTTTCATTTGGGACAGAGCATGTGTGGGGGATGGGGGCAGAAGGAGGGAGAGAGAGAGAGCATCACATGCAGACTCACTGCTGAGTCCAGAGCCTGATGTGGGGCTGGGTTCCATGACCATGAGACCATGACCTGAGCTAAAATCAAGAGTGGGGTGCTTAACAGACTGTGCCACCCAGGTGCCCCAATTATTTTGTTTTTAAATGCCATAACAAGGAGAAGTTGTTCTTGGTAAACTTTGTTAGCTGATAAAAGTTTTCAAGTCTCCAAACTCTATTCCCAATGCTCTCATACATTCACACAGGTCAGAAAAAACAGGTAACCTCTATTGCTGGCTGTCTCTCTATCATCTCTCTCACTTATCATATATGTAGGTCCTTTAAGTGGTTCCTCCAATGCCCAAAGGAAAACATCCAAGTCCATGGCATAACATTTAAAAGCTCTGTCATTGTTTTCACTTACCATACCTGCTTCCTTCCCCTCCCTGTGAGCTTTATATTTGGATCATGAACCATACCACGATTTTTCCCATTCCTGTGTACTTGCCATCCTATCTTCCTGGAATATATTTTCTCTGCCTGAATTCCTTCAATTCCTTCTTGAACTAGCTCAAATGTTACTATCTGCTTTTCCCAGTGTGAATAATTTACCCAAACTCCTACCACATGCACTCATAGGACTCTATGGTTTCCACCACACCATAGGCCTTAACACATGGAGTGATTTTTGTTTATTATTTTTTTTGTGCATCTGTCTTCCCTTCCTATGTATGTCCTTATATACAGATCTTGCATTTTTTAGTTTTGTGTCCCCACGTCCTAGGTAATTTCCTGGCATAATAAATGTACATGAAATGAATAAAAGAAAAGTTCAAATCACTTTGAACAATTCCTTGACATTTAAACATTTAATATTTATGCTTTCAACTAATTGTGAGATTCTCGAAAGTATATGCTACAGAGGAATCTGCTGAATCCTGTACAAAATTATGCATGCAGGGAGACTACTGCCCAAATAAATGGTTTTAGCTGGTTAGCGAGGTTAGTCAACCGCTTTGACTCAGCATCTCACAGTTTTGTCATTTTAAATAGTATTTTATTACAACAATTTTCAAGAGTGTGTTAAATTCTTGTGAACTATGCTGGGAATTCTATAAACTTTTTTAAGTTAGAAAGCCAAAGAAGTAAAGAAAGTGATTTTCTCATTGTACAGCCAGCTAATCCGGGTTGGTGCCGGTATAGGTCAAGATCAGTATTTCTCAAAGTATGTTCCAAGACTCACTAGTCCCTTGAGATTCTGGAAAAAAAGGTCCATGATGAGATATGTTTGGGAACACTGCATTCCTGGCAATGCATGGAGGTTTGTAGAGTACACCAGCATCTTAAAATCCTGGAGAAATTCTTTAGTGAAGACATCTATTTATCTTTTTCTAGTTCAGCATGTCAAACTCATTTGATTATGGAGCTCTATGAACATTATAAGAATTCCTGGTGGAAAACCCAATCTTTATCATAAAATTCGCAATCCAATGCTTGCCTTTTAATTACAGTGGTGTATGTACATACAAAGTAGAGGTCTGAAGCAATTGTTTGAGACCTCATTTTTACCTTGAAGGGTCTCCATAATTGAAAATACATTATTTTATGAGCTTTTTTGCTTAATTTTGGTCTGAAATACAAAACTGCTTAATTTTCTTCTTCTCCATGGTTACTAATTATGCATAAAATGAATAAATAACGTCTTTGTAATATATATTAATGGGGGGAAATCATATTATTTTCGACGTCATAGTTTCTTTTCTACCCAATGATGAAACTTTAGCAATCTTGTTTTACATCTTTTCACTACTGCCACACTACAGCAGCACGTTACAGAACTTAATGCTGTAAACGATAACTTAAATTTAGAACACCACCTAATGCCTTCCAGTCTTTAAGCTGATTTGAGCATGTGTGCACACGCTCACAATCAAGAAGGCCAAAATGGAAGTTTGTAATTATCTTAAAGGACAAATGCACGTTTTGGTCAGAAGGACACAGACATGTGCTCAGAGGTTGGCATCTAACAATTGATCCCTCTGTGAGTCCTATGAGATTCAAATTAGAAAAAGAAGAAAATGTATAATAACTATTGTCTTTGGAAACTCTGTTAAGAGAAAAAAAATTTTTTCTGAAAGGATTGATGTTTCTTATTTGCAATGCAAAACAAATTAGAGCCAGACCAGAAAAAAAGCAAGTCTTATTTTTACAACCCTAGGAAAAATTATAGAGAACTGTGGTTGTCAATTTACCAATAAGTCTAAGTACATTTCCTGGATGCGTCCAGCTCCTTCTGCTCCAGTGTAGTCCATATCCCGCAAACCTACAGTGGAAGCAACGATGGGGCTACTGCTTGATAAATAGCAAAAGATGGAAGTAGCCGAACACTTAGGTTGTCACCTTAAAACAAACTGTCACACATTTTTCTTCACACATTTGAAACCCAACTTATCAACCTTAACAAGTGTTGTTATCAAAAAAATTTTGGAGCCTTTGTTCTTTCCCTTTTGCAAGTAAATTACACTTTTAGGATTTATTAAGACAAGAAACAATTTTTGAATAGCAGGTCAAAACTCTCTACGGAAAAATTCTCATTACTTTCTAGCCTGGAGCGGTATTCACCACCCAATGTATCCATCTTTTTCCTGTTTCTTCTATATCTATATTTTCCGAATCTTGTTTCTGTGCCTAATGCTATCACATTGCAGCAGTGTGTTCAAAGCAACACTCTTATTTTTGCTCTTAGCCGGTGCTATACAAACCCTGATCAATTATTGAAGTAGAAGCCCTGAAGTAACACAACCATTACTGCGGCAGGCGGATAAAAATGGAACACTTTCAGCTCCAGTATATTTACTTTTGAGTTTCAGCAAACAAACCAACAAGTTAAACTACCTTGTCTGTCACTTTGCTCGATGTACTAATATTTCTTGCCTTTGTAAAGTCTTTTTTTCTTCACATGGCAAGCCTCTGAAAATTCCAGTTTCTTTTTGAAATTGTGATAACCTTAATGTGTGTGCAAAGGAGTCCAAGACTGGTTTAAATGAGTTAACATAGACATATCATTGCCAAGAGCCGCTTGGTATTTTCTAAAGTTCGCCAGTGAGTCGTCTTCATATGGTAATAACACTGCAAAGAGTCCATGATGATATTTAAAACAACAAACAGTATCACTGAGGAAAGTATTCATTAAAGCTTTTCAGAAAAGTCAAATTAGAGGTGGAGAAAATTTCTCATGAAGAGCAACCGCTAATCACACTTGGGCTTTTTCTCATCTCTCTTCTGCTTACTTCATTACTCACAAAGGATTGCCCAAGATGTTGTAATTTTATTTTTTAAACTGATTCCTTATTTAATTATACAGAATATATCTGATCAGGTTGCCATTGAAGGCTACAAGTATTCATCTTCCGATAATGCTAACTTGCGTCTGCCGCCACGATATAATGGTATACTTTTTTTTTCTTTTTTTCATTTTAAATGTCTCTTCTGGGTTTTAAGGACTAAATGATAGTGAAGATAACTGGAAATGTTCCAAGGTTTTTATATGTACTTTGCAGTCGAAACCAAAATTAGTAGTTATACTCCAGAGCTAATAATATTTGACATTTATTCTTATCATTGCCTGAAGTTTGCGGGAAGAATTCTAGCAAGTTTGTGAAAAGTAGCTAAGGACAATGTGAGGAATTGTTTTAAGGTGTTACGTATCTGCAATATACTCTTGGTCCTTCTTTTCCAGTCAAACAAGGAAAAGCAATCTGCATAGCTTCTAAAAGCCACAGGTGAGCACTTGCCTGAATTCATAAGGATGTCATCAAAACCACTTGAAGCACTTTGATATTTGAATAGAAAAGCAATGAATAAAAAGGTCACGTACATTCGGGAGCTTTCATCATTTTGGATTGTTGATCTCCATGTGTTATTATGAGGTGATGTTCATCTTTTCCCTCATATACCCTTCATTTCTGAATAGGCCTATTAGATACAGTATAAAACACAAAGTACCTCAACTGAAATAGACAAGAGATACAGATCGTATCAAGCAGTCTAAATATGAGGACATTTGTACTTCTAGCATTATGAAAGTCAGTTATATCTCACCATCAAGAAAACCAGATGAGGACTTTTTTAAAAAAATTTATTCCATGCTGCTGTTAGTGAGTAGGCAACAATGTCACATTATTATTTGTTCCTTAAAGGAAAAGAAATAATACATCTGTATGCCCAGTTCCTGGAACATGCATTTCTTTGTTCGAATTGATATTGTGATCTAAGCATGATATAAATCAGTAAGAGGGGGTTCAGTTTTATTTATAAGCCAGTTTTATTTATAAATCAGTAAGAGGGGGTTCAGTTTTATTTATAAACCAGGTTGACTGAAAGAGAGATGGGTCATTTATTGACTCCAACATCTGCATTATTATATTTAGGGCTTCATGACAGACAGTTCATGAAAGTTAGCTTGTACCACAAGAAACACAATTTGGGAAAAGTGTAGAAAGGACCCTCTAAAAATGTATGCTTCGTGAAACTGTTCTTTATTTAACGTGCCTCTGGATGACGGAAACAGACTGACTAAATTTATGAGGCGTGAGGCTTATGTCTAATAATGATTAACATCAGAATCGCAATTTAAACCTAAGGCCAGATTCAAACAAAATGGTATTAAGTCTTCCTCTACTGCCAAATATACAGTTGTTTCCCTTTTTACACCAAGAGACTACCTTAGCCTTTCTCCAGTGACTACAACACTTCAAACTCTTTGCTCATGTAGTTCTTTAAGGGTATTTTTTGTTGTTATTGTTTAAGTATCAATAATAGTCCTCTCAGAAAGGTTAGCTTGATGACTGAAGGGAGACATTGCTCAATAATCTTTGCTTAGATTTGACTGTTAAAAATTTCACCATTTACTTATTTGTTCATAATTTAGTTTTCGAAGGAAAATCGAAAGCATTTTATTGAGTGATTACTATTAATTATATGCTGTGCTGGATTTTGACAAAAAAGTAATGCACAAGACACTGTTCCTGCTCTGAGGAGTTGATAAGCTAGGAGCAGAGACAAAGTACCAGAGTAAAAATAAATAAGTCCACGGTCCCCTAGTGGTGTAAAGAAGGTTTGACTTTTTACAAAATGGAAGGGTTGGGAAGAGGAGTAGCAGGGAAGAAGGTTTCACTGAGGGATCTTAAAGTCAGTCAGTGTACAACAGCTAATAATAGGGCATAATGAAAAATATATGGCTAAAATATAGATCCCATGGGGAGAATATATGTTTAGTCGCTCCATACTAAATCATGTAAAAGACAGACAACTCTGACTTGTGAATGGGTTTGTAGTTGGCAAAACTCTTTCGTATATATCTGATCCTCCTAGCAACCTCTACTGCAGTCATAATTTCTCCCCTAGTGGAGCTGAAGTAAATGAATATGTGAGCAGTTCAAAGATCCATTTCTAAGTAAGGGCAGAATGAGGACATCCACTTACAACTCATGCCAAAGACATGATATTCTTTAGGGAGAAAGTGACGTTAGTTTAGTAGTAGTTACTTGAATATCCTCAATAAGGAAAACTAAAAAGAGTATGTATATAACGTAGGCTAGTTATGTTTAATGTGCAAATAAGTGCTTTCCCTGTGGATATCCAAACTGATCTGGGGAATTGACAGTTACCAGACATATTACTTTAGAAGTGGAAAATTTCAACTCATCCTTTGGCTATGTATTGCCTAGAGGAGTTTTCCAATATATCACTGATGGAGAAATAAAACCTTGAGGACAAATTGGATTAGAAAAAATCGTAATTCCATTTGGGTAATACGTAGAAATTGCATAAACAATGTAGTAATATTGTGCATATGCTACTACAAAACTCTGAAGGCATGATTCACTAGTTTTCTTCGCCCTTACGCAATGCCCGCAAAAGCCTACAAAATATACTTTGTCCAACAGTATAGTGACAAGAACTTAGGAATCACAGTGGCTACTTATGAAATACTTATAAATTGAATATATTTCTGACTATGGATATGTCATATATTTGTCTCATACAGTTATACTTGAGAATTTTATATCTATGATGCAAATTTATTTTACATATTAAAATTTAATGGGGAAATGGTAACATAGTATAAAGATACATTTAGACAAATCTTCAAGCAGGGGCATTGAAATATTAACATTACATTACATTATTTATACTTTATAGGTCTTGTAAGCCAGTTTTTACTTAAATTCTTCTTTTTTATTTTCAACAAATAGACACTAAACTTTAAAATTTAATGTCAACTTTCTCCCCCCCCGAAAATATTCTTAATTACCAGGCAATTTCCTTTAAAATATGTTTTCTCATAACCTTTCTAGAGTCGCTCTACAACTTTGGTAAAAATTGTGCAACTAAAATTCTAAAATAAAGATGTTGCTGCTAAACTAAGCATGTCTTGTGTGTGTACATAAATCATATGTATAAGACATATATAATATATGGATATATATGCATATATATATAATTTTCATAAAAATCAGCAAGTTCTGTAGTATATTAGACATGAAGTCATGTATTTGTTCTTTATTGGTATGTATTGGTTTTCTATGACAGTGTGACAAATTACCCCAACTTAGCAGCTCAAAACAAAATACTTTTTTTTTTTTTTAAATTCATGGTTTCCATGGGTCAGGAGCTCAGGCACAGTTTGGTTGAGTTCTCTAGTCAGGATTGAATAGGTTATAATCTAGGTATCAGGTGAGTTGGTTATCCTTTCTGAGGCTCAGGAGTTCTTTTTCTAGTTCATATGGTTGTTAGCAGAATTTACTTCCTTATGGTTATAGAGCTCAGGCCCCTAGTTCCTAGAGAACACTCCTCTCCATACACAATTCATAACATGGCACAGCTGTCTGCTTCAACAGGCCAGTAGATTTTCACTCATATCTAGAATCTCTTTAAAAGGGTTCACCTAGTTAAATGAGGCCCATCCATGTTAATCTCCTTTTTGATTAAAGTCAACTGTTTTGAGTTCTTAAGCACATGTGCAAAATCTGTTCATTATTGCCATAAAACATAACAAAATCAAGGGAGTGACACCATTAACTTTGTCATCTAAGGTAACCTAGTCATGGTTGTAGGATCAGGGGCAGAGATCATGGGAGCCCTCTTTAGAATTTATCTATTATACCTTATCAATCATAGTAGAGTTGTCGCTTAAACCTTGGTGAGAGCAAGATTGTGTCGTTCAGAAATCAAAGGCAATTTTAGAGTGAACAAGTGTACAAAACACATGGATAATTTGTTTTTACTGAAATATCATGGGGAGAGAAGTCAGGAATGCACACACTCATAAATAAATAATATTGGAAAACAATCTATAATCGAATGTCAAATTGAGTGCTATGTACAATAACTTGGAAAACTGATCATCTGAAATGGCTTTAATTGTTGGAAAAGTCCCATTAGAGAAGAGATTTCGCTTGGACCCTAAAAGATAAAAAGGTTTGTCTGAGTGTACAGGGACTAGAGCTTCAGCTTCTAAAACTGTTCACTATTCTTAGTAGCACACTGTAGAGCCAAACAGATAACTTCGAATTCCAACTCTATCATTAAATAGCTGTGTGACTTCAGGTAAGTTATTTGAAGTCTCTGAACCTTCATTTTCCTCACTTGTAAAACACTAAAAAACACTTCATTGGTGTTAATCAAACAACAGGACATCAAATTTTTGGATTGCTTGCACACAGGATCACAGAAAAAATACAGTAACAAAAATCTTAAATGAGAAAAGGACCTTGAAAGCCATAAAATGCCATAAAAAATGTAGGTCATGCAAATCCTAAGTTCCCCGATGATATTCTCTCTTGATTAAATATCTCTAATTTATTGCTTTATTGTATTTGAAGCAATAAATCTATAAGTTATTTTAAGACTATTCTGAAGAAGGAAGTAAAAAGACAAGTAAACAATAAAATTAGTTTTTTAACTAAGAATTTTTATAATTTAATATCACAAAAGTTAAAAAAAAGTGGAAATTTCAGGGACATGAAGACCAATGTGGGTGATATTTAAGAAAAGAATTTGTTTTATTCTTTTTTTTGTTTCTCATCATTCTCACTAGTGATTGTTTCTGGTGTTTAATAACTAGTAAATGTAATAAATTTCCATTGAATAAGTATGTGATTTAAGCCTTAAAAATGCAGCCAACATAAAAGAATTACATTATGAATATGCTTCTCAATGAATTACAGATATACCTCCCACTGAATTAAAGCTCAAAGTGTTTTTTCCCTCATGTAAGTATTAGATAGTTCAAGTCCCCAAATAAAAGATTCAATATATCTAAGCGATTAACTGGGTTTGTAGACATCCAAAGTTTGAGTTCATATTTTATATATTTGGCAAAGAAGAACAACCAAAATGAAAACTAGATTTCATTCTTGAATTTAAAACATATCTTCAAACTGATAATCATTATAAGTAAGGTGACAAGGGGGATATTCTGGGAATATTTATTGAATTGTGAAAGTAAAAAATCTGACAAACACTATACCTAATCATTTTCCATTTATCATCATCACCCTGTGACAGGATATAAAAACAATTGTACTAAAATGAGGTGTTCTGTTGAGGATGAGGCTCTAGAGTATTAAAAAATAAGATTTATATTTGAGTAAATAAAATTCTGCTGGAACCAGAAATTGAAGAGTATTTGATGAAAATGCTCTGAACTATGGTAACTGATTATTCTTCATTTATAATGTCTGTTTCAAGCTGTTTTGAACATACGGTCCAAGAAATTTTGAGTCAAGACGATATACAGCTAGGGAGAAACACCAACTTTTAACTTAACCACATGTGAAATGAATTTTCAAAGTGTTTAGGTAAACTGGAACTTGTATATCTTTAGCTGGTTTTCCTCTTTGATAGTTATATCTCCGAACCATGTGAAAAGATGAGATTCATAAGAAATAATAAAACCTCCAGACTGACTGGTAAGTGTTCTTCTCCAGCCACGACTTCTGACCTATTGTGCACATGCTGGAGAATGAATCTAATTTTGAATATTCATTATAATCATTTTTTTAAAAAAAAATACATTTTAATGTCACATAGAAACAAAAGCTGTTCACGGGCCACAGCCTAGTCACTTAGGTTTACCACAGAGTGATGAAAATTCATCAAAATGTCAAGAGATCTGTATTTACCAAGTTTGATGAAGAAAATCTGACAAATACTATTTAAGATAAGTGGCACTTTTTCCTAATTGTTTTCATATGGATGAAAGAAAATCAAGTGCCCTGTTACTTCGATGAAATGCTAAATTGCTTAAAAATTCATATTTACACAATGGACCGGCATACAAACTGAAAGTAAGATATGGCTTCAAAATTAATGTACATATTTTCTCCAGCTAAGCTTGTACAATACTGAAAAAAACCACACAAAAGTATCAGTGAATGTTTAAACCTGAGCTAACAGATTCAATTTTACCCTCCCTGCATTTCCTCACTAAAAGGCAACACAAATAACTATTAGGTTACAAAGTAATAAGTATTTCTTCCATGGAGAATATCTTAGACTTTCTATGTTGTTGGCGGTCCATCAAAGGCAAACATAAATCATTTTAGCAGGTATTTCACCTCAGGAATTAAATATGTAAACACTGAAAGAAAGCCATAGACTATTTTCCGGGTGCACACAGATTGGGTTATAACTCCAAGGAAGAAGAAAATATGCTGGGAAAACACACTACAAGACAACAAATACTAACTTCAGTGCTTAGTATAACTAAGGAAAGAAATGATCACGTGCTAACCTGTGTTTTCCCAGAAGCTTTAGGTGAGAGTGTGTTTTCTATTCGTGCACAGTACATTAATACAATTTAAAACCAAAGTACCGTAGTCGGAAATAATAAGTGATAGAGCTGAGATTTGAACCCCAGATATCTTCAATGACATAGCACATGGTTTTGGCCTCTCCTCCATGCTTAAATCTCTTTGTATCGTTTTTTTCCAAAGGAAATTGCAAAACATTTTCAGGAAGTCTTAAAAATTTGAAATTTATTGATATATGGCCCATTGTCTGCATGTCGAGTATTTTTCTAATTTAGAAAATAAAACAGAAAATCATTTCTGAGATAAGACTGATTTCCTATCTTGAGCTAAATTTCCTCACACAGTGGACATTTCATTCCTGTCTAAGAGGTTCGCTATTTTGCATGCTGAGCAAGAGTGATCATCAAATGCAATTCCTATATTCACAGACTCTCTCTCAGCCATCTCAGGGCAATGTACATATCTAGCTTCATCAAATGTTAAAGATTTTGGAAGAAAGCTATTTTTATGACCCCATTCATTACCCAACTCCACTGTTTTTGGCAAGCATTCCATCATTTCAAAACAAAAATAATTCTCATATGTACCATAAACTTAGCTTATTTACATTCTCTGAACTAAAACACTTTATGGAGTGCAAGAAGGTACATTTAAAATTACACTGGAAAAACAGGCATCAAGCAGGCAAGTTCCAGGCAAACCAGGAAGTGCAGTCAGGGGAGGGGAAAATTATTTCCAAAGTTAGCTGATATTCATTAATCTAAGATAGAAAACAGGTTGGCTAATAACTTGAGGTATGAGCATTAAAAGATAAGGAATTATTTTCATATTGTTGAAGACAGAAGTGTGTTGCTTGCTTAAATAATATGAAACCTCTACCTTAATCATTTTTTTTCAGTTATCAGAACAAACATTTCACAGATAAATTCCTCTTCCTCAATGCCAATGTCACATACAAGCGCCAGGAAGCACAGTCAAAAATTAAATAAACTATTCCGTGACAGCAATAATTAGTCTAGGTTTTGGGTCATTCTGTCCATAGTAATGCAGCCTTTAGTTTTTTCCATTAAGCAACTTTTTAAAATGGGAAGTTGCAAAACTTCTTTGATCCTCAAAATTCTAACTAAATGAAATCATTTAATTTTGTAATTGTTTACTATTATTCACCACCAATAATATTTCTATTCTATTACTGTATTATCGTGTTGTATTCCTATATTTAGTAGAAAGTCCATAATTGCATTTTCAGATTAAATAATTGCTATTCTATTATTTCTGTACTATTCATTTTACAAGTTATCTAATGTGGGCTACAGAAAGTTACAGATCATATAACCTAGTCTTTGATTCATTAAACTTTCAGAGTTATGAATAAAAATAATACCTTAGGTAGTAAGTTTATTAGCATCTCTCTGCTAATAAAGCAGCCCCTTCTCACTTAAACAATGGATTTTCTTGGTTGAAGCAACATAACCTCTCCTAGGTGCTTCAGCCAGTTTGACAGAAACAAATTGCCTAGGAGAACAGCCACCAAGAAAGCCCAACCGTGGTACAGATCTGGAAGCCAAGAGGAGGGTGGGCATGGCACACAGGGGTTGAGCCTCCTGTCTGGAAACTCGCCCAATAACATAGAAAAAACAGTGTGCATGTGCAGGAGAGAAAAGTTTTAGAAGAGTCTGGGGAAAATGAAAATGAGATTATAAACACTAGCAAGAAAGGAAACAATGTCCTAGATGGAGTGATTATAATTAAGCTTTTATCTACTCTTAGAAGCTATCACTAAATTCCCTGTGACTCAAATAAGAAGACAACTGCAAAGGATGTGTCTCCTCGTCCAGTCTGTACCTCTTCCTTTGGGGAAAACACCCTTCCACCTCTCAGTTCATGACGTCTGAGCCCTAGTCCATATGTGGGCCCCAACTCCAGGTCAGGAGAAAATGTATTTCTCTGCCAAAGGTTGTTGGTTCAGGTAAGGACATGTGACCACAGCCAAGACGATGAGAAGCCCTCTGAGGATTTTTTTTGCCAGAAGTTTCTGGAAATAGGCAATCTCGCCTCGGCTGATTGCCTGAATGCTGGAGCACACATCTGTGTGAACACTCTGTGAGAGAAAATCTGTTGAGAAATAATTCTAATGGACAATAAAAGAGGAGACAGATCAATTCATTCCTTTTTCGTTCACACAAGTTTGGGTTGAGCTTTCATTACTTGCATCCTAAAGAGCTCTACACTTCCCATGAATTAATGTTGGAGAGGTACAAGCAAGCCAGTCTCACTAAATACATCTGTTATTTGTCAGGAGACTTGCTTCTCTGCAGTATTATGACCCTCGAAAATCCCCTTTTGTTTAATGCTGCAGCCTGCTCATCTTAGAGGCTGAGCCCGCTGGAGGCCCAGCCCCTCCTTACCCTTAAGAGACTGTAACTGTCAGATACAAAAGAATGTGAGGCACCCTCCTTTCTCTGCTCAGAGAAATTTCCCCAGTCTTCCCTGAATAGTCTCACCTTGAAACCCTGTTCTTTCAATCTTTTCTCCCAGAATAGCTTTTTGTTGATTAATCCCTGAATTCTAGTCAGCCTAGTCAAGATCCTAGGATCTGCATTCCTTCTTATTGCTTCTTCTCAGGGATTACCCTCTAAGCTTGAAGCAAAGTGACTTCCAGGATATCTTCGCCACAAATCTCTGGGCCCTGCCCCAGTGCTGTGCTAGTTGATGTCCACCACAGAATCTCTGGGGAAAGTCCTGATGTGTAGCATTCACTGATGTCCAGAGCGTACGCACTCCCACTGCAGGCCATTGTAAACTAACATGGTGACATCAGAGGGTGAGGAGCTGGTGAGATTCACGTACTGGGCACCGCGGCCAGCTCGAGCCCACCACCATCGTGGACCCTCCTTTGTCTGGTAGGAGGTAGGATATGAGAAGAGGAAATTGCTATGGCTAAAGAATAGTAACCAGATTATTTATTTTATATTAGAAACTTCTAAGTTTTGGTTATTGCCTACACAGTTTTAATCATCTTCCCTGGGGTCCATCTCTGTACCTACCAAGAAGAGGATAATGATGAGACAGAAGAGGGAGTTCATGTTTGGTGCTATAAAAAAATATGGTTATAATAACATTTATTATAATACTTTTCTGAAAAAAATTGGTAGATAATTAAAAATGTTTACTTTTTATTGACAAAAAAATGACATTAAAAGTGACAGTTGAGCACCATTTATTTTCTTACTGGACTCAGTGTCATTTATGTAGGCTGTTTCTGTCATAGCCTTTTCCTCCTCTGGAAATGCTTGATTCCCAGTGAATTATATATTTAGCTACCACCTGTTATTTATTATTTTTGTTTGTTTTGTTTACCGACAACCATAAGTACATAGAACACATAAAAGGCCCCATGAAGATGAGTTTTCTAACCCAATTAGGAATACAATAACTTGGGCACAGGCAAACTGTGTAAAGAGATGAGAATATGTTCATAGATCAGACTGGAAAAGAATTTTGTTAAAGAAATAGGAAAGGAATATAGATAATAGAGAGTAAGTGGTAGGGTGCACAGAATGTGGGATCAAGAATTTATATTCTTATAAACATATTTTAAATTACAAATGAACAGCGTTAAATAAAATAAGTTGAGACCCAATAAAGAAAAATCACTCCATTTTGTAAGAAGGGAGTGAAAGGAATTAAAAAGGACATAGAGCAATCAATACAAAAGCATCAAAAAACATACCATAGCAAATATATTGTGGGCCAGGAAATAGACACTGAAGAAATTGTATGAACTTGAATGTTGTGAGGAGAAAAAATAACTATACAAATATATAAGAAAGGAAATTTGTGGATTAGAAAGACGAAGAGAAAAAAGCTTACAGTTAAAGTTCTACACTAGAAGAGGCTTGTATGAAGACATTGACATCTGGGCATTTAAAAGTTTGTTGGTCAATGGTTTAAAAGTTCAATGCTAGGAGCCTGGGTGGCTCAGTCTGTTAAGCGTCTTGCCTTCGACTCAGATTGTGATCTCAGGGTCCTGGGATCCTGCCCCGAGAGCTGGTATCTCTCTCTGCCCCTCCCTCCCTTGCTCTGTCTCTCGCTCTGTCTCTCAAATAAATAAATAAAATCTTTAGATAGATAAATAAATAAATAAATAAATAAATAAATATTCGATGCTTAATACAAATTCAACAATGTTCATTTGTTTGATAAGCAATTACTGAGAATTAACGTTGTCAAGATACTATACAAGAGGATAACAAATATTTATTAATGTCCTATTCCAGCACAAAGACCGAATCTTAACTTATATTTCACTACTTAACACTCCTCACAGTCTTTCAGGTCGATTTCAATACGCTCCTTTTTGGTTAAGAAAGCTGCTATTTAGAAAGAGGAAACAATGAAGAATGTATGAGGGATTTCCCATCAAGCAAACAAAGACACTTGGCAACATAGGAAAAATTCTTGTCTTTTGTGTTAAGTATTTGAAAAAAAAAAAACAAAACAACTCTTCATCTGGGAGTAAGGTCATGGCTTTCTCTGAGAAGATGAGAACGAACCCCTGTTTTTAGATTTCTAATTGCCAGAACTGTCACTGTAAAATGCAGCCTGCTGATTTGCGTTTTAAATCACCAGAAAATGATAACACCGTTATATCTGGAAGAATTGTTTTCTACACAGCTTAGATTAGTGCCCTCGGAGCTCCGATTGGGGGAAAGATTTGTGATATATTTACGTGTGGTAATAGTGATAAAGATGATGATGGTAGGAATTACTCAAATAGTATTTCTCCCTTTTATGTGCTCTTGTATCATTTAATGTATCATTGGCTCATTTTAATACCTATTGTTCCCAGTGGCACTCCTTAAGCTAGGCTACCTGCCACGGACAACTTGAAATCTCCTAGCCAGCTGTCTCCCGTGTAGCCTCTTCCCCAGCCAGTTCTTCCTCCAAACCATCTGCATGAATCGACCTAAACCACTATTCTGAACACATGACTCTTTTCTCAGGAAAAAAGAAAATAAGTCCACAGAATAAAGTACAAGTTCCTGGTTTAGGTGCTGAAGCCACCATCAACTGGTCTCTAGTTATCTAAGGATGGGTTCCACACGAACTTCTGAAGAAAAATTCATCTATCTCAACTCTAAGCTTTCCATTTATGCTTCTGAAAATGCTTTTACCATAGGATCTACGTATCAAAATGATCTTCTTTGTTCTACCTCCTGCCACTGAACTCATCTTTTAGCTCCTGAAGAATTTATTTTGTGTATGATATGTCTCCTTATTTTTATTCATTTATTACTCACCTATGCTGTATGTCTCCAGAAGGCATATCCTGCATTATATGTCATTCTCTGTAGTCTACCACAGTGACATGTATTAGGTGTACAATATTTCTGATAATGATATAACCACACAACTTTGAACATCCTAGAATACTAATTTCATTCAATGTTTGCTCAAGAACTATTTCTTCTGGGCGCCTGGGTGGCTCAGTGGGTTAAAGCCTCTGCTTTCGGCTCAGGTCATGATCTCAGGGTCCTGGGATCGAGGCCTGCATTGGGCTCTTTGCTTAGCAGGGAGCCTGCTTCCTCCTCTCTCTCTGCCTGCCTCTCTGCCTACTTGTGATCTCTCTCTGTCAATAAATAAATAAAATCTTTAAAAAAAAAAGAGAACTATTTGGCATATATCTAATCACTGGTGGACGAGAAAGATGAAGTCCCTGCCTTCTAGATTTTATATTTCACTGTGAACATAGGCAAACGGTAGTTAAAAAGAAGATATGATGTACTTACAGAGAGTGATAATAACTATAAAGAAAAGTGCAAGATACACTTGGAGAGAGAGAGAGGGAGGTAGATGAGAAGTCTAGTTTAAAATGAAATGTTCAAGAAAAATTTATTTGAAGTATTACCATTTGAACAGACAGTATAAGTACATATACTGTAATTATATAAGATAAATTTGGGAGAGGAACAATAAGCGGAAGGTCTTTAAAAAGTCACTGAGCTTGTGGAGTGTCTGGCTGGCTCAATTGGTAAGGCATGCAACTCTTGATCTCAGAGTTGTGAGTTTGAGGTCTACATCGGAGATAAAGTTTACTTTTAAGAATTAAAAGTCTTGAGGGGCGCCTCAGTGGCTCAGTTGGTTGGGCAACGGCCTTCGGCTCGGGTCATGATCCCGGAGACCCGGGATAGAGTCCCTCATCGGGCTCCCTGCTCACCGGGAAGCCTGCTTCTCCCTCTCTCACTC
The DNA here is from genome assembly GCA_004023965.1 of Spilogale gracilis. Lineage (NCBI taxonomy): Eukaryota > Metazoa > Chordata > Mammalia > Carnivora > Mephitidae > Spilogale > Spilogale gracilis. The sequence goes on along the minus strand of PITA01009610.1, from coordinate 17,212 downwards.
TCCCTGCTTGTGCTCCCTCTCTCTCTGTGTTTCTCTCTGTCAAATAAATAAATACAATCTTTTAAAAAATTATAATTATATTTTTCAACTATATTTTTTATTTTATATAAAATTTTTATATTATATTTTATCATATTTATTTATATGATTATATTTTTAAATTATATTATATATTATAATATATAATTATATTTTAATTATAATTACAATTATAATTTTCCATTAGTAACTTCAACACTTGGGTGCCTGAGTGGCTCAGTGGGTTAAAGCCTCTGCTTTTGGCTCAGGTCATGATCTCAGGGTCCTGGGATGGAGGCCCCACATCGGGCTCTCTGCTCAGCAGGGAATCTGCTTCCTCCTCTCTCTCTTCCTGCCTCTCTGCCTACTTGTGATTTCTCTTCTGTCAAATAAATAAATACAATCTTTTAAAAAAAAATAGGGCGCCTGGGTGGCTCAGTGGGTTAAAGCCTCTGCCTTTGGCTCAGGTCATGATCTCAGGGTCCTGGGATTGAGGCTTGCATCCGGCTCTCTGCTCAGCGGGGAGCCTGCTTCCTCCTCTCTCTCTGCCTACTTGTGATCTCTCTCTCTCTCTGTCAAATAAATAAATAAATAAAATCTTTTAAAAAAAGTTAAAAATCTTTGTTTTAAAAAAGGTAAAAAGTAACTGAGTTTAACAACTCATTGGAATAAAAACTCTAATGGAGCAAATATGAAAGAAGGAAGCTGATTAGAAAGTGATTAAGTATGATCTAGGCTGAAAATAATGGTGAGATTCTGGCTATCTATTGAGGGTTGGTGGGTAGTTTATGTTTTCCTTATAGTGAGTTTGCATATTTGGAAACAAATTGATCAGAAAATCACATGTTATGGATCAGAGTTAGTAACCAGACTTAGGACTTGGACTCACATACAAATTCAAATTAAAGTCTCTGAAAACTATTAGATTTCTTTTTCTCCCACCCCGCCCCAGTTATAACTGTTTTTTTATATACTTTTTAAAAAAATATTTTATTTATTTGACAGACAGAAACACAGCGAGAGAGGGAACACAAGCAGGGGGAGTGAGAGAGGGAGAAGCAGGCTTCCCACCGAGCAGGGAGCCTGATGTGGGGCTCGATCCTGGGTCTCCAGGATCATGACCTGAGCCAAAGGCAGTCGCTCAACCAACTGAGCCACCCAGGCGCCCCTTAAAACTTTTTTTTTTTTTTTTAAATTCCAGCTATAACTGTTGGGATTCTGCTGGGCACAGTTAAATCCTGGTCAATTTGTATTGCTTATATGTGTTCAAGCATAGGATTGGGCACGTAAAGGAGTGCTCAAGAAGTTCTCAGACTTTGTTGTGCATTCAAATTGCCTGAGACGTTGTCAGAATGCAGATAGGATTCACTAGGTCTGGGGTGGCCTGGAATTCTGTGTTTCTAACAAATTCTGGGAGATGCCGATGATTCTGTCTGTCTGAGGACCACAGTAGATGGACTGCTTAATTGACTGGTGGATTGACTAACCTGGGGTGGGGGGAGACTAATTTCCCATAAGCAATTATCCTATTTGGAGCAATCAGAGTCAAAAAATTTTTAGTGTATATAAGTAAATATTTAATAGATATTTATTTCTGAGCGGGATTAAAGAGATTCGCATGTATATAACATGATTCTGGTTATTTCTTTTGTTACAATTGTTGGAAGAAGTAGATTTAGGGGTGTTTTCATTGGTATGACTATGTCTATAATGGTTGTTAGTCTTTTTCTGTGATTGTCATTTTAACTAGTAGAAACCATAGGATGATAGAATTGTTGCTGTTGTTTTTCCAGCCTATGCAGAAGCACCTGAGAAGCTTTTATAGTATATAAACACTATGTCCCACCCCTTGGCAAAGCAGTAAGGGTCCTGGTTATCTGGGTTTCAAACATACCACCCCAGAAATTCTTAGGTTTAGCTGTGTTAGAGAGTCACATGTATATTTAAGGAAGGAAGGCAAAGAATGCATCCCGATGAGGGGCTACCGACTCTCTTAAAGCATGCAAGACTCCTTTTTCTTCACCCCCACTGCCAGCAGTCAGGAACTTTCCACCTACACTCAGGGGAACGCTCTTTTCCTCCTTCTTCACATTGCTTACTCCCAGTCAGAAGTCTCTTCTTGAGCTTTCCTGGTTTATCCTATCTAAAGTGGTCACCCGATAGAATTTTATGTCATTGTACAGCGTGCTTTTTTTTTTTTTTAGCTTTATAGCAATAATCAAATAAGGCAATTATCTTCCTTACTATGTTCATTTACTTATTATTTGTACCTCCTCCATTGGAAAGTAAAGCCCATGTGACCAGTCACTATTAATTGTCCCTCAACATCATAACCTCATGTTTAACACAGGACCTGATATTCCATAAAGGTTTGCTAAATGAAATCACTGAAATCTTCAGTTTTTCTCATCTGGATTACCAGTGCTTGTGTTTATATGCATGTGTTCTTTTTCCCCTCATTTTCACTGACATATTGTTACCTATCAGGATTCATTTCCTCCCATCCTTCCATCCGTCCATCCATCCATCCATCCATGCATCCATCCATTGACCCACACCTGCAATGATTTAACATTGAGTTCTTAAACTTCTACTGTGTACCCATGACTGTGAAAAGACTAGAAAATTGATGATAAATAAGTCAGATATGGTCTTTGGCTTAGGAATATTGCAATCCAGTCATGGGTAATAATTAAACCAGGGATTTTATAAAGTTGCCAATTACATTTTAGGATAAAAATTAAAAGGAACACCTTTAAAGTAATGACATGTCTAAGGGGAACATGAATCTTACTTATGTAATTTCCATCTTTATACTGGTAAGCAAAATAAATCTAGTAATAAAATATATGTATATATATATTATTTTATAGAAATACAAAGAGGTAATTTAAGATTAAAAAATTCAAGGTATAAACTTTGTTATTTAGTAAATTGTAAACTCGTTGGGGGTAGAGGCAATGTTAATAAATAATTTACAAATGACATGGAAGTTGGGTTCTTAAAATATGAGATATTTGGGGCGCCTGGGTGGCTCAGTTGGTTGGACGACTGCCTTCGGCTCAAGTCATGATCCTGGAGACCTGGGATTGAGCCCCGCATCGGGCTCCCTGCTCAGCGAGGGACCTGCTTCTCCCTCTCTCAATCCCCCTGCTTGTGTTCCCTCTCTGACTGTGTTTCTTTCTGTTGAATAAATAAAAAAAAAATCTTTAAAAAAATATGAGATATTTGATTTATAACCTATTAGACATTATTACTTCCAGCGATAAACAAATATTCCTGTAGATTACTGATGAAAAGCTATTTGTTCATCGGCTATTTTGTGCAGGTTTGTTTTGAGTTCTTGCACAGATAGTTCATTTAACTGTATCACAATCTAAGTGCCTTTTTTGGTTTTTGGTAATGGCGACAGCTAAACCTGAAAGCTACATGTCCAGCTACTTGAATACTGGTCATCAACATCCTGTGGAGGGAAAAGAATGGGGTTTGCAATAACAGTTCCAGGCTGGGATTTTTTCTTGGCCACTGCTCTCAGACTAGAGGAGAAGTTATGAGCCTCCATGGATCCCAGCTATCTATTCTGTGAAATGGAACAATAAGCCTGGAATTAGCGATAATTTATGGAGGGCGTTTAGAGCTAATGAGGTGCTCATGAATGGTAAACTATTATTATAATAATATCATGATTTTATAACAGATGACATATTAATAAAATTGGATTAGGGTGAATTACATTGGGACAATTGAAGTTTCTTTTCTTTTCTTTTTAAGATTTTATTTATTTGACAGAGAGATAGAGAGGGAGTGCACAAGTAGGCAGAGTGGCAGGCAGAGGGAGAGAGAGAAGCAGGTTCTCCACTATGCAAGGATCCCTACATGGGGCTTGATCCCAGGACCTTGGGATCAAGACTTGTGCCGAAGGCAGCACTTAACCAACTGAGCCACCCAGGTGCCCCAGAATTGAATTTTCTAAATGAAGTTTACTTAATTCTTTTTAAAATATGTTTTATAAGTAAGAAAGTAATACAGCACCTTGAGTTATTATATATATTGGGTAAACATTTAAAAATATGTATAAGGGGGTGCCTGGGTGGCTCAGTTGTTAAACATCTGCCCTTGGCTCAGATCACCTCATTAGCTCTAAATGCCCTCCATAAATTATCGCTAATTCCAGGGTGATATTAACTCTAGAACCCAACTGTTTGAAGGATCTGGTCATGGCACTGAAGAAGCTCTAAAGAAGTGAGTATTAAAAACAAAATGGCGGGGCGCCTGGGTGGCTCAGTTGGTTAAACGACTGCTTTCAGCTCAGATCATGATCCTGGAGACCTGGGATCGAGCCCCACATCGGGGTTCCTGCTTGGATGTTCACTTGCTTAGAAAAGTGACTAAGTAAAATATAATTGTTGCTGCAGTAACTCTTTATAACAGAGTAAAGAGTCACTGCCTGTTCAATCCTTGTTGAAGGACTGAACAGGCTCCCTAAAATGTATGTGTATATACATGTGTGTGTACCCACATGCTTATACACAATAAAATACACACATATGCATTTGTCCAAGACAAAGTGACATAACTACTTCAGACATTATACATAAGGAGTATATTAAAGTGAGATAGGTCAGGGTGTTTGGGGGGCTCAGTTGGTTGAGCGACTGCCTTCCGCTCAGGTCATGATCCTGGAGACCCAGGATCAAGTCCTGCATTGGGCTCCCAGCTCCTTGGGGAGTCTACGTCTTCCTCTGACCTTCTCCCTTCTCATGCTCTCTCTTTCTCTCTCTTTCTCGCTCTCTCTCAAATAAACAAATAATAAAGTGGGATAGATTAGAGATAGCAGTTTTTCTTATTAACTGATTTGTCAAAGTGTTTTCGCTGAGGACAGATGACTGGGAAGTGCTTATGAAGTCCTTCATCATCTTAAACAATTTCCTTCAGAATTTCGCATTGAGTATAAATCCCAAATAGCCTTTTCGGAGGTCATTTTCCTTTGACTGTTAAACCTTGCATAGTTTGCGCATAATCTAAACCTAATTCATTCAAGTTGTTTTAGAGGTAGCAGTGTATATCTAATATTGTTTTCAGGAAAACTTGAGAGATTTCTGAACAAGCTCCCTAGTTGTTTTTTGTGTTGGTTTTTTTTGTTGTTGGGTTTTTTTGTTTGTTTTTTTAATTCTCTTAAAGACCGGGAAGTTTAGTGTATTCCTGAGGCATCCTATTAACTGCACATAAAAGTTGACTTCACTCCAATTTTGTACCAGTCACTCTTTTCCAAACTTTGAGCCCTGAGCAAATCCCTGTAGGATAATGTACTTCTAAACTGCGCCAAGAGCTTGAGTGGTGACGGAGGCCTTTCAACTTCACAGCTACGTCATAGCCATTTGCAGCAAAAAAACTGTCTCATTCTGATAAGAGTTAATTGTAAAGGTGAGTTATTTGGAAACTCTTTTCTTGCTTTAAATGTCATCTAGCATTTTTGGATGAGAAATGCAATTTTTTAATTAAAAATAAAATAAAATTCACGTATGTTAAAGTATTATAAAAGATCGGTTTCCTCCTTAGCAGAATGTAGGCTCTGGCAGAAATATGGTTTCAGGTGTGGGTGTAGGAGGGGAACCAAACTTGGATGAAACAGGATTTTATCTTCCTGGGGTGGGCTGCCAGTTAAATCTCTGCAAATAGCAATGTCATAAAGCATGGTTTTAGAGAAAGACCATGTGCTTTCTAGAGCAGCAATTGAGAGAAAAACAACAAAATTACAAGAAGGCTAAATGTGAAAAACAAGCTTTCTCCTCATCCACCTGAAGTCTTGCAAAATAAAAATGCATTTAAAAAATGCTTTTTGTCCAACAACTTTTCAAAAGCAGAGTGCAACAGCATGATTCTTAAAACTTCCAAGACAGCCTGCTCAATGAACTCTACTATCTGGGTTCTAAGACATAAAGGTTAATTAAAGAAACGACAAGTTCTCTGCTTCCCTAACGTGGCTAAGGAAGACACATTAGCAAAGCCACACACAAAGCTGAACAGCAATTAGAGAGAATCAAAAAACAGACACACAAAATGGAACCTTTGGCAAACCTAAAGATAGACTCTACCTCAGCATCTGTCGTTATGTTACAAACATCGAAAAACCTTACGTTTCTGATTTTTGCTTTTTATTCCACCAACCTGCCCTCCCACACATATGCAGTCTTTGCCTCCACATTCCCCTGGAGCAGGCTTTGTGGGGTCTTGGAAGTGCAAAGTCACTGCAAAAGGGAATCGTCCAAGGTGACAGAGGGGGAAATAGCCCTGTTGGAATAACAAAGAACAATAAGGGGAGATCAAGAAAATCAGGATTTAGTGGAAAGGGGTAGTTTGTTTAGAGATTAAAATATAAAGAGCAAGGGTGGGGGGGAGCATTTGAGTTTTATATACATAAACTTCCTGGCATCATGACCTGGCTTTTCTTTTAGCAAACCAGTCAGTGTTCCTCTTGGTCCCTCCCGTGAGCCGGTCATACTTCAAAATCAGCAGTTCAGTGAACTTCCTGTTTATTTATTGTCTGCCTTCCATACGATGCCACCCAGGCTAAGTTTTTCTTTTTCTTTTCTTTTTTTTTCTCTTTCATCCTGTCAGTATATTTTTTTAACTCTCCTGAGTCATTTTTAACATACAGTTAGGAATTTTTCCAGCCACTTGAAAATTCTATACTCTTTTCCTGCCATTTAAAATACAGTAATACAGTAAATCACTGCAACTGGGAAGAAATTCTGACTTGATCAGTGCAACCATGGTGTAAAGTGTGATAGACAGAATTCAAACACTAAGAGGACAGTCTCTAGTTTTCATATCTTATTCTTTACTTAAAGATAAGTTGTAGATGAACTGTCTTTAAATTAAGACATCTGAAATACATTTGTATATATTTGGTATTACTAATTTTTTAACTATGACAATTTCACACAGAAATCCTTTTGTTGGAAACTGAATTTCTCATGTAATAATTAGCTGTGGAATATTACCCCAAACAGGTGTCTGTAGCCTGTCAAAGTCAGAACAGGTGATTTAGAATTAGCGTATTAAAAGAACTGTGAATTAGCGAAGCAAAAACGTGTTAATTTCTTGTTCCATCTGTTAATATGAATTCACTGCCAAATATTTTACTTTGTAGAACTGTGCTGGGATTGGCAAGAACATACACTATAAAAAAAGTTTAAAGGCCTGAATGTTTAAAAATCATGACATACGTTACTGCAAAAATAACTTCTACATTTTGAGCATGCTTTTTTTTTCTTTTTTATCTTTGAAAAAAATAACTGCAGAGATTGCCATATAATATAGAAAGTTAACTAAAGAAAACATACGATCAAATGTTAGACCTTTAAAACAAAAATTGGAAGAAAATGTTATTCAAGAATGTTTGGTTATAAATGAAGACTAATTCTTCAGTGCTATTTCTCAGATGTATCTGAGAACTACTCTGAATTACTGGAAGATAGAAATATCTGCTGCTACCATGCAGCTTACATCCAATAATATCCTCTTATACAGAGATGCCATTATAGAAAGAGAGATCTTTTTTTTTTTCTATCCAAATACTCTAATCTTTAAAAGATTATGGTGCAATTTAGGTCACTAAACCACAGTCTCTGTATAATACCTAAACCTATTGTTCATTAGCTTAGGTTTGTTTCTTCTGCCAAATTTTCCCTGCATGGATAAAATCTGAATACATTATACCCTTAACTCCGCATGCATGTGTGTAATTGTGTATGGCCATGGTGGTGGTAGAGGGTGGGGTGTAGGAAAAGACGAAAGACCCGTAGTAAAATGGAAAGACTTCTTTATGTATATCCAACACATGAAGGACGGGGTCTGTAACTGGACACATTTTCATTCTGAAAACCTTGAGAGAATCTAGAGCTAATGAACTATTGAACCAGCCTACCATCTTTGTATTTCTTTTCCTTGTAGGCAGATCCATGGGAAAAGAAAGGAATTTGAAGTGAATTGAAATTTGTGAGCTTAGACATATGCTAAGAGTACAGTTAACTTGAGTTACTTTTTCCATGCTGCTGAATTGGGTCCTGAATGAGGCAGTTTTGTGACTTAAACAGATTTCACTAATTTTCCTTCCTTGCACATTTAAAAAACAAACCACACTCTCCCATATTGCTGTTTGGGTTTTAACGGAGCTAAGGCATGCACACCCAATTACTATAAGCACTTTAACTAAGGCTTAAAGATATGCAGCATGTTCTTAACTGCAAATGATATGATAGGTAGTGTCTTTCCTCTCTAGTTTTATGTCACATCCAAGAGATTAATCCTCTCATGAATCATCCATAATGACTAGAATAATTTGGGGGAACTGAATGAAATTTTTCAAATTATTTATATCATGAACTCACAAGAATATGAATGGTAGGTTATGCAAATACAAACCATGCTTACAAAAGCTAAATACAAAAAAAGGAGGGATGAAGGTTAAGTTTATATTTCTAAACCTGGACTTCTTTATATTGATACACCATGGCCTCCTTACTTCTCTGATCTCTGTTACAGCTTATGAAACACATAAGGAAAACACTGTTTCTAACATTCGAATGAAAGAATAGTCACCTTTTGTATAGCTTAGAGCCAAGGTACCAAATTCTCTAAGCACGTGAGATGAGATGCCCTTATTCTATAAGGTTCATGGCAATATTTTAAGAAAAAAAATCCTTAAAGATAGCCAGAGATTTTTTTCCCTGTATGAAACAAATAGACTGAGTGCAAGTTTTATAATTCTTTCTAAACATGATCTCAGACAAAAGACGATACTCTATTTCCCATCATATTTAAGGAATATGGTGTTATTGTATAGCAATCGTTGATGAAATATTTCCAAAATTCTATATCATCAGCCTGAAAATGCATATAAAACTATGCAATACATAAAACATTTTATGGAGTTTTAAATTATACAGTACATTAAAGTTTTAGTTGACTTATCTGAAGACATTTTTGGTATGTAAATAAAAATGCAAGGAGAAGAACCTGTCAGAAAGTAAATAAAGTATGTAAATTAAATAAAAGGTAAGGCAGCTACACTTTTTGTATAAATAACTGTGTTAACGGAGCTTTATGCATATTACAATATATTCAGATGCATAGCTTTTGCAAAAATAAATTCATTGCTCCTCTCCAAAGAATGGATTAAAACAATTTATTTTATAAAATTTGGATAGATAGGATAAGAAATGTAATAGCCATCCATGGAAAATAAATATAAAAATTATTCAAGCTCCATCTACTTTATGTTAGTAATGAGATGCACTTCATTCAAATTCCTTTCAATTGAAACAGTGCTGAGGAAGCAAAAACATGATTCTGTAGGAAATGATTTCTAATCTTCATGATAACATACCGATATAATACAATTATTTACAATTGACTAAGAGTTAATTTCAATAGTATAACATCTTTCTTGCAAAAATGTCAGCTTTTATTGATGAAACAAACTAAGAATAAAACATTTTTACTTGTAGTATTACAGTGCTGTTTTTCATTCTGTTAACCAAAACAACACAGTAATACTGTAAACAAAAAAATAACATCAGACTGCTTGTGTTTGCATGATTTTATCTAAACTATAAGCAATGGAATGAAGTACATTAGCTGTAATTCCAGAAAACACTTGATTCTTTTAGACTCCAGCCAAGCTATATTCAAAATAAGAAGTGACCATTGGGCTAATTCTGTTAATTATCCCGTATGTCATGGGAAAACATAAAATTAATCATTGAAAATGATTGATCTCATATATTTAAGGTACAGGAAAAGTAAATATGCAATAAAAACTATCTATCTACATAAACACACACACACACACACACACACACATAAAACCAGTTCATATACACCAGTTTTTCTCAAATGGGGTCTAAATGTTTCCAGACATTTTTAGTTGCCACTAATTGAGGAGCATCTACTAGGTAGAAGCTGGGGATGTTCTTAAATATCCTACAGTGCACAGGACTGTGGCTCACAACAAAGAATCACCCATTCCAAAATACCATGGGACCTAGATTGAGCAACCCTGATACATACCTATAGTTTTGGTTTTATTACCACCCGCCCTCTTTCCATTGAGAAATGCAAGGTATTTACATCAACCAACCCTTTTTATCCACCAGACTAGTTAAATCAGGCCTCTCTCCTCATAGAGGAACAGGATTCATTCTTAACACTTATTTATGGAGTGTGTACTCTGTGCAAGGTCTTCTTGTGGTCATACTTCTAGAACAAGTTGGCACTAACTTAGTCCAATTTCTTTACTTAAAAATTGGAAAATAATTGTCCTGGTAGATAAAGTGATTTCTCTACATTCTTCTTGACACGGCTGGGTTTGAGTTGAGTTTTCCTATATACTGAAACCTCTGCTCTCAGCAGAGTCAACAGCTGGAAATGGTGTCCATACATTTGTATTAAATGAATCCATTGATTTGCCTTATGGATGTGTTTTCCCATATATTAGCTAAAATTTCAACTTACTTTGACTGCTTTGAATAAGAGACTTCCAGTTACATTTGAAGAAACAGAGGTAGGGCATGAAAGAATGTTGATTTTACAGGAATATTTTCATTAGGTCTCATTAACTGAACAAATCCTCCTTGGCTCATACTTTTAATATTATACTTTCTTTTTTTTTCATTTTGTTTACTAAGAAAACTTAATATTAATTGTAGAAATGAAAATTATCTTGGCAATACTCTAACATACATAAAGAATAGTAAGAGATAATATTTTCAGAATTAAAATTAAAAAAAAAAACTTTTCTCTCCTTAAAAGATATTATTTTCCTTCTAATTTGTTCTGGTTACCAGTTAAGTCAGAGCAAAATATACATTTCACTAGCAATAAAAATACTAGTTTTTAATGGTTAGTGTCTGTTTCTTTATCCTTTCCATTGCCTCCATTTATTATCTTTAAAAGAAACATATTTGGATATATGAGTAAATAATTTAATTTAGTAGGTACTTTCTCTACTTTTCTAGAAAGCTTATTGCATATTATCTTGGAATAATAATATTATAAGTCATCTTAAAACTGAATAATTAGAATGTACCTCTTCTTTCATGATTTGCTCAATGGTTTTGCCCTTATTACATTCCCTAGAATTTCATGATAGGTTAGCAGGATGCCTTTCTCTTATATTCTTACTTAAAACCACCTAACATGTCAGTGGCAGTATAAAGACTTGCAATTGTAATACTTACCTTAACTCTTCTATGTGCTGGGCATTGTGTGGTGTGTTTCATGTGTGTTTGTTCTTTTTCTTATCATTAAGTCAATACTGAAAACTGGATAAGATTATCTTCTTTTTACTGAAGAACTGGAAACCTGGAGAGTGGGTAACTTGTCTATTATCCAGTAAGCTAGTGGCAGGCCTAGAATCCCATTCTAAAACTTGTCTCCCTGTAAAGCCCTTGCTTGTTTTCACTTGTACTGTTAGTCTACTTAATGCATGAGAAAAAAATAGAAAAATTTTAATAGAGTATGAATCAATGCTAAGATAGTTTAGATATGATTTAATTCAATTTCTGGTATAACTATTTTTATTGCCTTTACTGAGTAATAACTAGTTTCATGCCCACTCTGGTTCTTTCTCAACTTTTCCCCACCCTACAGCTACATCATAGACCTAACAACATAGTATATCATCTGAAGGATCAGCACATTGGTGGCATATTGGCAGAAGGGGTGGGGAAAGTGAGAGGGAAAAGACCATCCAAGGGTTTCTCGTGCTTAGGAAAATAAATCCTTGTTCCTCCTATAGAGGTGCTTGAATTAGACAGAAGCCTGAGGTCAGGACCTGGGGTCCATTTACCCAGACATACTTCTGATTGTCTCCAGATCAGTCACACTTGTCCTAATTACTTTCTCCTAAATCATACTGGTAAGGACTAATATATTTGGGTATTTCATAGGTGCTAGACACTGTGCAAGGCAATTTACACACATTTTAAATTTTGATCTATATAACCACCCTGAGATGTATGTTTATGTATTATTGTCAGCCCTGTTTATCAGATGATGTAATTGATGATACTTAAGGTGCCCAACATCAAATAGCCAATCTTGGCAGAGTCAAAATTCTAACACAGATCTAACCCACTCTAAACCCCATGATCTGAACACTTTGCTATATTCCTCTTCTCTGTAAACATACTTGTTCCTTTCTATTTCTACCAATCTGAGCACTATAGTGATGACTAATTTCTTTAATATCTACCCATAAATCTTAGAAAGATTTCCTATGTCTTTCTTATATTTTTGGTCAGTATAGTAAGGTATTTCTTACCTTAATACAACATTTTTGTTCGAATAAAAGTGACATGTCCCGATGTAAGAAATACACAGTATGCCCAATAATGTTATTGAGATTGTTCCAATAGTTTTTAATGTAGAGATGGGGAACAGGTGTTTGCAAAAGTATTTAAAAAAAAAACTTAGTTAAAAATTCAACCTAGATGTATTCCACAAACTGTTTTTATAATGAAATAAATTATTTATAAGATACACAATACAGTTATTTAGAAAATATCTTAAAGCATATAGTATCAACTAGATTTATTTGACTGGCATACTTTTGGCACTAAATGATATTTATATATTTTAAATTACCCTTAATTTGTTTATAACAGTTGCTCAAATTCCACTTGTATAGAAGGACCATTTTTTTTCCCTAAAGCACTGATATTCTACTACTTGCTTCCCATTAAAGATGTGTTTTCTCTTAAGACTCCATTGACAATTAAAACATTGTAAAAAGAAGGTTGGTTGCATTTCAAGTTTGATATGTCTAAATAATTTTGGCTTTAATATTTCATCACCATTATACTCAACTTTGACTTTTGAGGTACTATGTTTTTAAAGGTGTGGAAGGGCCAAGATTTGACCATCTGTGACCCACAAAAATAGCAATTTCATATGTTTCAAATAAGACTTAAATAATAATTCCGAAGTACCCGTAAAACTCAATGAGCATTGCCGTAAGACTAACCATAATTTTAGTCCGATCTGCTTTAAAAAGTTAATGGGCAAGCTAGAAATAAATAAAAAGTGATACTAGTATTCTTAAGTGTGTACACTTACTTTGGAATTTCATACTTATTTACAAAGGAACAGTTTTATTATATTTATCCTCAAAGATATAAGCCGTTATGTTTATCCTCGCCAATTACAAAGTAAGGGTTAGATTATAGAACCGCAAGAGTTTATTTGTGGTCAAGCTCATTATTTATTCAGCTGAGTATTTTCTCTTTGATAAAAGGGTCATTTTTTTTTTTTTTTTTTGTGAAAGGGCAGGACTATTATTCTTAATTCAAGTGGAAGGAATAGATTGCATGTACAATAAAAAGCCCTGGTATTTCACTACCTGAGAGAATTTAGTCATCTGCAAACTAGAGAATGCCTGATCTCCTTCTTCCAAGCAATTTTTGTCATAAAATCATAAAATAGAATTCTTTCCCACCTTCCATATTATCTGTGCCACTAAGTTAAATAAGTATTTTCACCAGAAATGCAGATTTTCAGCCCAGAATTTCACACCACATTGGACTGAAATTTTCAAAAAGAATATAAAGTGTCAGAATTATTTTTAGTCAGAGCAAGAAGTATTATTTATACCTTGCTATAGTTTTTTTATGCGAAAACTTAACAAAAAATTTAACTTGGGGGGAAAAGTAAACTCTGAAATTCAGTTTCATTAAAACGTCCTCTTAACTCTGTCTTGTGCAGGCAAGGGTGGTAGTGCTGATTATGGTGTGGTGATGCTTTAAGTATAGAATCACATAGAAGAAATGAGGAAGAGACTATGGATATGGAACACCTGGAAGGCACTCAAAAGGGACTTGACGCTCATTATCTCGGGTGATCATTTCAACATGCCTACATAGGAAAGATTATTAGGTCTATTGGGCAGATGAAGAAACTGAGGATAGCAAGAGTAAAATACATTCAAGGTCATGCTCATAGTAAATAACTAAGTCTAGAATTAATTCTAATTAACACAATAATATTTCAGAAACTGAGTTTTTGACTTTTCATACATCAGCACTTTGGTGAACACTTGATTGGGTTAACCAAATGGGATCATATTCACCATTTAAAACCTTTAAAGAGCAGTCTGTATCTATCTATCTATCTATCTATCTATCTAATCTATTGATCTATCTCCATTTGTGTGTGTATATATATTAATGTATATATACATATATATATATATTCATGTATGTATACATAGCCCATAAATTCACTGTCACATTGTCTTAAGCCAGTATACAATAGTTTGTTTGCTGTTTAATTTCACCATCTGAGTTACCTAATCATGAAAAACACTTGTATTTTGTACACATAACTCTTTACATCCTCAGCCAAGGCCCTTTAGTGTTTACTTTGTTTTATTTTATTTTAAATAAATTATTTTAAACATTTTATTTATTTATTTGACAGAGAGAGAGACAGCAAGAGAGAGAACACAAACAGGGGGAGTGGGAGAGGGTGTCAGAATAGGACAAAACTAAGGGCTGAAAAATCTACAAAAATCTGAGAAAAATTCAACGTAGGATTCAATAATCTCCCACATTTTAATAAGCATCAAGAGTCATTCTGCAATAGCATGTAACAAATAATATATGTGTATCATAGAAGGTCATCAAGAAAGCATTATGATAAATTATGTACATATAAACCATAGGAAAGTGTGATAAAAACGTAGAGTATTTCCATTCAAGATGTTGGCTACTATAATCTTAGCCATTGGGAAAATATAACTACATAAACAAAATTTTTAGAGTGGAGATTTTATTCTCCCTATCTCTGTGTCTTTCTCTCCATAGACTTGCATAAAGCATTTTGCATGCTGACTTTAATTAGTGCAATATGTACTTGTTCCAAAATTTCTTTAATGGGTACACTTAGGAAATAAAATTGAATCATTTCTAAATAATTCTTTAGATCTTGAGCTAAAAGTTGAGAAAACTCAGTACTTACTTCTCATTATATGAAACTCAGCCTCAGCTCCTCTCTTTCTTGTTCTTGTGATTTAAAAAACAATGAAAGGAGGACTCAGGCTAGAAACGTGAATTAACAGTATCAGAGTGGCAGAATTAAGACAATAAAGATTTTAGAATCCAAAAAGTTTCTTGCCACACACTAATTGTATGACTCAGAGAAATTTACCTAAGGTCCTTGACATTCAATCACCACCTTTGTAAAATAGGGACAAAAGTTCTCAGGAAGAAGTTGTGATGTTTAAATAAGATAATGCATGCAAAACAACTAGCAGGTATCTCTTACATTATTTACTTTTTAAATTATTTTGACAACTTCATTTACTATATAATTATTTTCATACGTTCTTCTAAGTATTGAGATCTATACACACTATTGCCAAATATGTGATGAGATTAAGGTCCTGCATGTGGATTTTACTAATATATTTTTTGATTAAATCTTTACCTAAAAGTTGGATGAGACTGACTTATTAATAAGAACACCCAGTGTAGATTTGCTGAAGTGAGATTCAAATCAGTTTAATGAGTTTAAGTTTGAAAAGTACCAGTATGTTTTGGAAAATAATTATTAGAAAATTTCTTTATGGCACTAATTTTCCATTCACATGAATGAGGCTTAGTGAAGCTGCCATAATCATTTTGTAATGATATAATTGGAAATTCTCAGAGATGACATTATAATGATAAGGTAAAACAAAGTACTGTCAATACAATGGTGTGCTAAGAGGATAATAAAGAGTTTCCATATTTGAAGATGCTAACTAAGAATTACATCCATTTGAGGTAGAATCCTAACATTACCTTTAATTTTTTATTTTTTTAAATTAATACATAATGTATTATCTATTTCAAGAGTATAAGTCTGTGATTCACCAGTCTTGTATAATACCCAGTGCTCATTACAACACATAACAATTACCTTTTTACTAATTCTTCCATATGGAATACATAGATGAAACTGAAGTACCAACATCTGTATGGTAATACACATGTGGATGAGATATCTGAGGACAGGATGCGCTCTAGGGCCAGATACAATAGAGAACCAGAGTGATAAGGAAGTGAAAAATCAGCTGATAACTAGTTATGTGTCAGGGAATATAAGAGACTCCCACTAAAGAGGATGATACTTGTTAACCTAGTGCAATGTAATTTAAGAATTAAAATGGTAAATCTACAAATGACATATGAATGTAGGAGAATGGCCAAAGCAAAATCTGTCTAAAATCTAGGGCTCCTGTGGGAAGAATAAAAATTCCTGTGCTGTTACTAGCTGTGTGACTTAGGAAAATTATGTAACTTTTCTATGCCTCGGTTTTCTCATTTGTTAGGGGAGATTACAAAATGAGATACTGTATGCAGAGCAGATAGCCTAGTAATTGGTACCTGACACAGTGCTATGGATTTTTGTTTTGCTGAACGGCATATCTATGAAATATTGAGGCCCTGTGTTGACTATTCAACCTAGCCTGGGATGTAGAATTTTATTTCAATAATTGTAGTTTTTCTTAGTTGCCATGGTTTAGGAGACATGCAAACAGTGACACAGAGAATTTTCTTTTTCTTTCCTATAAGGGCCTATAAGTAAGACGGATGATATCTTTTCTCATCACACTTCTTGCACTCATCATAATAAAGCCGGAATACAAGGACACACTGGTAAGAGGAACAAGTCAACAGTGTTGCCTGAGAAAGCTCTGAGTTACTGCTGAAGACACAAATACTCTTTCACAAAGTGAGGTTAAAGAGGAACGAGATAGAAATCACATGAAGGCAACTGAAGAAAGATCAGGATGACAGTGGCACAAAAGCCACCAAGCAGAATTATCAGGACAACATCTGCACTGTGGGCTGCTAAGGAAGGTGAAGATTTGGAGTCAACTACTGAGCACTGTAGACTCAGGATGACTGTTCAAGTTCCAGGCGTTATCGATGGTGTGCGATCATTAGCCAGTAGGAGCAATCATTTCCTAATTTTGTAATCTGTCCACTTAGTGCTACCCTTGTATCAATATAACTGACTTTAGGTGGGTTTAAGTCCCCTCACTTGCCATGACCTACCTGTCAGAGCGGCTGTTACAATAAAGTTAATAATAGTTAGAAGAAGAAGAAGAGGAAAAGGAAGAAGAAGAAGAGGAAAAGGAAGAAAA
>PITA01009609.1:0-76599 GCA_004023965.1 Spilogale gracilis | reverse complement strand
TTCATCTGTTGATGGGCACCTTGGCTCTTTCCACAGTTTGGCGATTGTGGCCATTGCTGCGATGAACATTGGGGTGCATATGGCCCTTCTTTTCACTACTTCCGTATCTTTGGGGTAAATGCCCAGTAGTGCAATTGCAGGGTCATAGGGTAGCTCTATCTTTAATTTTTTAAGGAATCTCCACACTGTTTTTCAAAGCAGCTGCACCAGTTTACATTCCCACCAACAGTGTAAGAGGGTTCCCCTTTCTCCGCAGCCTCTCCAACACTTGTTGTTTTCTGTCTTGTTAATTTTGGCCATTCTGATGGTGTAAGGTGGTATCTTAGAGTGGTTTTGATTTGAAT
This sequence comes from Spilogale gracilis, assembly GCA_004023965.1. NCBI lineage: Eukaryota > Metazoa > Chordata > Mammalia > Carnivora > Mephitidae > Spilogale > Spilogale gracilis. The sequence continues at coordinate 76,255 of PITA01009609.1, read as the reverse complement.
TTCCCTGATAGCTAGTGACGCTGAACATTTTTTCATGTGTCTGTTGGCCGTTTGTATATCTTCTTTGGAGAGGTGCCTCTTCATGTCTCTTGCCCATTTTTTGATGTGTTCATCTTCTTTTTGGGTGTTGAGTTTGAGTAGTTCTTTATAAATCTTGGATACTTTGTCTGTAGTGTCATTTGCAAATATCTTCTCCCATTCTGTGGGTTGCCTCTTTGTTTTGTGGACTGTTTCCTTTGCTGTACAGAAGCTTTTTATTTTGATGAAGTCCCAGAAGTTCATTTTCGCTTTTGTCTCCTTTGCCTTTGGAGACGTGTCTTGAAAGAAGTTGCTGTGGCCGATGTCAGAGAGGTTACTGCCTATGTTCTTTTCCAGGATTTTGATGGATTCCTGCCTCACGTCGAGGTCTTTCATCCATTTCGAGTTTGCCTTTGTGTGTGGTGTAAGAGAATGGCCTAGTTTTATTCTTCTATACGTAGCTGTCCAATTTTCCCAGTACCATTTATTGAAGAGACTGTCCTTTTTCCACTGGATATTTTTTCCTGCTTTGTCAAAGATGATTTGCCCATAGATTTGTGGGTCCATATCTGGATTCTCCACTCTGTACCATTGGTCTATTTCTAATAGAGAAATATTTTAACAATTGCCCTTTTGAGCTAAAAACAAGGCTAGAAGTTTTTAAGTCATTCAACTGTTCCCTTCCAGTGGGCATGTGAGCCAGTTCACCTTCTCTTATTTTCTTCAGTGATCTGAACAAATTTGATAGTTATTACTTTCAAGCTAAATACAAAGAGCTAACTTTATAGAAACATGGCATTCACTGAAGGCTTATAATGATTTTTAATATACCCCAAGGAGATGATTCCTTAATGATAACTATTTCTTTACATTTTTTTGTTTAATGCGAATGATTCTTGCATCAGAAGGAATCAATGACTTTATATACTGACTGCATTTTCTGTTGTTAAGCAATTATTCTTCATTAAAGAATAAAAAGGAAGATCAAACACTCACAGCAGACATATTCAATTACTTTATATACACTTTCCAATTAAATTTTCACCAAGCCAAATTAGGTATTAGGGTTTTACTAAAAGTAACATATGATCCCGGGTGTTGTTTAAAAAGCATTAGAGATTTGATTAAAGTTAGCAGTCATTTTCCTTTAATATGTTCACCTTTGTTATATTGTTTATAATCTTATTGGCTAAAACAGCTATAAAGCACAGACAAAATTTAAGTTGTATGAGGCTCCACAGGCATCCAACATAAAGCTTTTTAACACTCCAGTAAAAGATAATTCTCTCAGGAAGCAAATCCTCTATTACAGATTCATTCAATCAGAGATTCGTTTCAAGGCATCCTGAAATCTGAGCTAGCCCAGTATATTCACCAGCCAAAACCTCAAAGTTCAACTCTTGCATTACAACTCAAATATTTCATTATACATAAAAATGTTTTTATTTTCTCTTCAAGATGACAATCACTAATCAGAAAGTTCTGTTCATTATAGTATCTTAAACATAAAATCAAGTCTTCACTAGCTGAAAACCAGAAATAGTTAATAATATTAAATAGAGGGGAACCTGGGTGGCTCAGCTGGTTAAGCAACTGCCTTCGGCTCAGGTCATGATCCCGGAGTCCTGGGATCGAGCCCCACATCGGGCTCCCTGCTCGGCGGGAACCCTGCTTCTCCCTTTCTCACTCCCGCTGCTTGTGTTCCCTCCCTAGCTGTGTTTCTCGCTGTCAAATAAATAAAATCTTTAAAAATAATAATAATAATAATAATATTAAATAGAAATAATTATGTTGGCAAGAACTTTTATAAATTGTAGAAACTGTATTCCCATCTTAGCACTGTGGAGGAGGACAAAGTTGCTTAGGATATAGCACTTAGCATGGCAGATTTCATGGTGCATTTTTCCAACTTTTTTCTCAGCTAATCAGGAATATTGCGTTATGTCTTTATAAAACTAGATGGCAGGGATATGGGCTACCATTTACATAATAGTCATTGTTCTGGTTATCTTCTGTGTAATAATTCTGAAACTTAGTGGTTTAAAACAAAAAACATATTTCAAAATTTCATTGGTTAGGTATTTGGGCATGGCTTCTTCTGTTCCATATGGTATTGACTAAAGTCACTTAGTGGCATTCAGCTGGCAGACTGGCTATCTGGGTTGTTCAAGATGGTTTTAATTACATGTCTGGCACTTTGGTGGATATGGCTAGAATGCTACTATTGACTGAAACACCTCCACATGGCTTCTAGAACACGGTGAGCTTCTCATATTGTAACTGGTTCCCCAAGATGGAGTAAAAGGCCCAGGCAGAAGCTGCAAGGCTTTTTATGATCTAGTTTTGGAAATCCCAGAACATCACTTCTGTCATACTTTATTCATTAAGCGAGTCACTAAAGTTAGCCCAGATTCAGGGGGAGGAAGAGGTTCTATCTGCTATGTATTGATGGGAGTACAACATGCCTGAAGAAGGAGGGAAAAAAGTTGATGACAGTCGTCTACTGTCATAATAGTACTAGAATTATGATGACTGGGGACCAGTGCTAAGCAGTGCATCACCAAATGATTACTTTCCAAAAGAAAAGTTGTCTTTAAAAATGATGCAATTTGTAGCAACTATGATCTTTAATTTTTCAATTCTAGGTCTGAAATATTTCCAAGTATTTTTGATAGCTATACTGAATTATTCAAGCCATGGGTATCCAAGGCCTACATGATCTGAATTTTCCTTCATATTATTTTTTCATCCCAGTTATAGTTTTGACCGCTTGCTAAATAAAATTTTGTGACATATTTCAGGTAAACACACACATGGAAAAACACAGTGCACTGCAAATCAGAGATTAGCAGCAAATCTCTTGAGCCAATAAGTTATACAAGCTACCACTGGTGCCTTATTTTCCCACATGTAACAGAGGTTAAAGATGATACTTAACTCAGGGGTTAATCATTAATAGAAATAAAAGAAGAAATAGATATCATTACAGGTCCTACAGACATCAAAAAGATAATAAAAGGGTATTATGAATAGTTATATGCCAATAAATTTGATAACTTAGATGAAACGAACAATCTTTGAAAAACACAACTTTCCAGTAAAAACACATGATCAAAAAGAAAATCTGAATAGCCTTCTTTCTCTTTTAAAAATTGAATTTGTTCTCAGAAATCTCTTTACACACACACACACACACACACACACACACACACACACAAAGCCCTCCAGGCTCAGGGGATTTTTCTACCAAGCATTTAAGGAAGAAAATGAAATAAGCCACAGTCAAAACTTTCAATCTTCTAAATAAAAAGGACATTGACAAAGGCTAAAAAAACAAAAACAGAAGACAAAAAAAAAAAAAAAAGTTGTAAAAAATGAGTGTGAAACAAACTTTCTACAGGTTCTCTTTAAATCCCACATAGGAAATGCAGTAAAATAAGCTTATGAGAAAGAAATAATCTAATTTGGTTGACACAAGTCTCAGGAAAGATAATTCCCAATTATATTTTGTTTCATTTTGTCTTAAACAAAGAAATATAATTTGCCATAGTTTGTGTGGAATTTGATTTTATTTTTAAAAATAGACACATTTCTAAGAATGACAAAACAGTTGAACTGCTTCATAAAATGAACTGATGTGGGGCACCTGGGTGGTTCAGTTGGTTTAGCATCTGTCTGCCTTTGCCTCAGGTCATATCCGAGAGTCCTGGGATGGAGTCCCACATTAGGCTCCCTGCTCATCAGGGGAGTCTGCTTCTTCCTCTTCTTCTGTCCCTTCCTCCACCAACACACACTTGTACTCTCTCTCTCAAATAAATAAAAAAAATTTTTTAAAGATTTTATTTATTTATTTGACAGAGAGAAACACAGCAAGAGAGGGAACACAAGCAGAGGGACTGAGAAAGGGAGAAGCAGGCTTCCTGCCGAGCAGAAAGCCCGATGTGGGGCTCGATCCCAGGGCTCCAGGATCATGACCTGAGCTGAAGGCAGTTGCTTAACCAACTGAGCCACCCAGGCGCCCCTCAAATAAATAAAATCTTAAAAAAAAAGAGAGAGAGAGAGAGAGAGACATTCTCTCTTTCCCTCTCCCGTTCATGTTCTCTCTTTCAAATAAATAAAATCTTTTAAAAAAGAAAAAATGAACTGATAATAACGTTCAAGAAGATCAGTAAATGAAGCATAGAATTATTCGCATTAAGATGTAGCATTGAGGGGTGCCTGGGTGGCTCAATTGGTTAAGCCACTGCCTTCAGCTCAGGTCATTATCCTGGAGTCCCAAGACTGAGTCGCACATCAGGCTCCCAGCTCTGCGGGGAGTCTGCTTCTTCCTCTGACCTTCTCCCCTCTCATGCTCTCATTCACTCACCCTCTCTCTTTCAAATAAATAAATAAAATCTTTTTTTAAAAAAAGATGTGGCATTGAGAAAATCTGAACTGTGTTCAAGTGTAATGAAAGTGACTTTTCAAATCTAAATAGTTATATGTAGTTCCCAGAACAATCATAAACAGATACTACGTGTCACGTTAAGGGAGTTAGCAGCAAACATTCCATGGCAATAAGGCCAAGTGGCAGGTTCTCTATCAAGCTCCAAGTATACTTAATATGCTCTCAGTTCAATTGTGAGATTCATGACTGACTGAAACAAACATTTCTAGAAATAATATATCTTTGAAGTTCTTTGAAGTTATAGAATGAATGTAGGTAGAGTTTAAACTTCATAAAATAAAATCCAAATCAAGAGATAAATCCCTCAAGATGAAGATAATTATCTAGTATAGAATTAAAGGCTTGAGTTAAAAAAAAAATCAGTTTAGAATTCAGGAAAATCCAACATAAGGAAGACAGTAATGGCCAATAAATTACCTTTAGTACCAGTGGATTTTTAGATTTTTGAGTTTGATTTATTTTTAAATCATTCTATATATTGCATTTGAAAAGAGAAACTGGATTAAATATTTTGTGACTTTCTGAGTGGGGCCTCAAATTGGCAATAGTGATTTTTAATTATCTTAAGCTTCTTCTAATTAAGAGTTAAACTTGAGGGCACCTGGGTGGTTCAGTGGGTTAAGGCCTCTGCCTTGGCTCAGGTCATGATCTCAGGGTCCTGGGATCGAGGCCCACGTCATCTCTGCTGCTCTCTTTGCCTGCCTCTCTGCCTACCTGTGATCTTTCTCTCTGTCAAATAAATAAATAAAATCTTAAAAAAATAAAAAAATAAAAAAAGAGTTAAACTTGAGATGCTCCACGTTAGGGCAAAAGAGCCAGCACAAAATTAGAACAGGCTTTGAGACTGAACAATTTAAAATTCTTTTTAAGTTAGTTCTATAGCATTTAAAAGTTAACTAGATCTAAGCATAATCCAATATAATTTATCCACCATCATCAAATACAGCCATAAGAGTTAGCATATTATTATCATGTTTTTCCAAAACTAATTGAGGACCTACTTGGTGCCAAAGGGGTTCAGAGTATGTCATGCTAAAACATACCACTTTGACATAAGGACTGTTTTCAGGTGAAACAACCAAGAAGCAGCAGACACAAAAAACCTCCATGCCCTCTCTAACACTAGGAAGAGCAAGATAATTCTGAATCACCAGAGAAAACTCTAATCTCTTATCAGCATGAGAGTAAGTTACATATAAAACCTTATTAAAACAACCCTTATCTTCCCCCATATTTTTACCTTCTCACAGCTTACCATCCCTAGGGACCTCAACTCCTTTTTCTTTGTTTTATCACTTTTGTTTGTTAAGATGCTAGGGGCATCTGGGTGGGGCATCTGGGTGGCTCAGTTGGTTGAGCATTCAATTCTTGATTTCAGCTGGGGTCAAGATCTCAAGGTTGTGAGATTGAACCCTGTGTTGGGCTCTGCACTCAGCCCAGAGTCTGCTTAGGATTCTCTCCCTCTCTAGCTGCCCACCTCCCCTCCCCCAACCCCTTCCCTGCTCACATGGGCAAGACATACTCTCTCCCTCTCTCTGAAAAAAAAAAAAGTAAGAAAGAAAAGATCCTATATAGCCCCAAGTTCTGACCAGCCCTCTTTGAATCCATCACTGAGTTATCCCACATATATGTACTACACATGTGTTACTGTGCTAATAAACTATGTTTTTTCTGGTTAATCAAGCTTTTATCAAGTTTGTTTTACAGGCTCAGGCACTGAATCTAGGAAGGCAGAGAAATTTTTTCCCTCTATAGTGTCAAAGAGGGGTAAGTGTTGATCTCCGCCTCTCAGTAAGTTGCAATGTAATCAGAGACTGATAAGTAAGACAGTAATTATGACAAGAATGATCTGGTTATGACAGAGTTTCTGAAGACAGAGGAGTGAACAACTAAGTAGTGTGTATGTGTGACCACATTGAAAGTAATACATAGGACCCACCCTCCATGAAGTTTTTATTTCAGTTCTGCCCAGATTAACAAAAGAAGACAGAAAGGAGAGATTTGTGGGACAAATTTATCTCAGCTTGGAGCAATTTTGCCCATACCAAAGATTACTAGTTAAAACTGGTGCTCCACTCCCTACTCTTAGTAGAGGTATCTCTTCATCCTCAGTATTTCACTACTGCTAAGGAAGGAGCAGCTTACCTCAGTGTGTCTTGGATTGGTTTGGCTGTCTTTCTTCTTTCAGTAAAATGCTTTGATTATAGTACTTTTCTTCAGAAATGCATTTCTGTGATGATACCCAGTAATGTGCTTCTGCCTACTGACAAAAGAGACTAGATTATATTACTGAGGCAAGACAAATTTTTCAGTCTTGAGTCTCAGTTCTATGTCCCTTCTATATTCTACCACATATTTTCCCTTTACACTTTCTCATTTCCCAAGTTAATAAAACTAAAGTTGCAGCTGGACTGCAAGTTCATATGCTAAAAGCTGTTTCAGACCTCCAAAGCACAAAATTTAAAAAAGCAAACCAAATCTCTCAACATATCACCTAATATTCCAAAGAGTAATAGAAGAATGCTTTCTTATTTAGTGACTGGGGATTATTTAGAAAATCTGAATGAGGGGCGCCTAGGTGGCTCAGTTGGTTGAGCGACTGCTTTCGGCTCAGGTCATGATCCTGGAGACCCGGGATCGAGTCCCACATAGGGCTTCCTGCTCGGCGGGAGGCCTGCTTCTCCCTCTCTCAGTCCCTATGCTTGTGTTCCCTCTCTCACTGTGTTTCTCTCTGTCAAATAAATAAATAAAATCTTAAAAAAAAAAAAAAAGAAAAAAGAAAATCTGAATGAGGCCCCTTGCTTCTCCACCTCATTCCCTCAAAAACTCCTATTTTAGTACTCCATCATTGAACTGATTGACTTCTTTTTCATTCATAGTTCAGATATGTTCTAGTCTTATGTCAGTAAACTCATTTTCACCTAGACTAAGCAAGTAAGCAAGTTCAATAAAATTAATCTTATTTCACATTTATGATATTCTAGCCTGTTGTGCATATTAAAACAGTACACATTTTTATTAATGGAAAACCTGAACCAAGCACTGAAAGAAATAAAGATTAGGCTTCCTCTGAAATTGGCTCCTGCTTCATTGCTTCTCATTTTTAATTATATTTCAGTAACCAAGAAGCAAATGAACTGAACTTAAATAGCATTTTCCAATAATCAAAACAGTACTTATATAATCTCTGGATTTATTTTTCTGACAGTCTATACAGTAATTTAAACATTAAAATGTTTTGTCAGAAAATATGAAATAACACTAGTCTGAAACTTTTTTTTTTTTTAAAGATTTTATTTATTTGGCAGAGAGAAACACAGCCAGAGGGGGAACATAAGCAGAGGGGATGAGAGGGAGAAGGAGGCTTTCCGCCGAGCAGGCAGCCTGATGCGGGGCTTGATCCCGGGTCTCCAGGATCATGACCTGAGCCAAAGGCAGTTGCTTAACCAACTGAGCCACCCAGGTACCCCACTAGTCTGAAACTCTTAAGAATTTTGTGTAGAATTTACCCAGCCCACTTTTGGATATGGGCCAATTTTCCTTTTAATCCCAATTCTACTCCACATTGCTAAATTGGTAGGTTTTTTGTGTATTCAAATCTAGAACAGAAGTGTTCCCATTTTTTTGTTGTTGTTGTTTCAAAGAACTTGGGGAATAAAGTATGTAAAAAGCTTTTGATTTATGATTTATGGCATAATGTAAAATGCAAGGTATAATTGCATTGTTTACATTTTTTGGAGTCATTTATCCCTTTCTTAAAATAATAGAAATTAGGGATTCTCTCTCCAGAAAAATGTCTATACATGTACTATTTTGCATTAAATTTTAGGGGATCTAGTGACCCTCTTGGAGGCTTCCTGTAGTTCAGACTCCAAGTTATAAAGTCTGGAAAGAATGCTACTTCACACTGACTAGGTACTATTTATTTATTTATGTATTTATTTATTTTTAAAGATTTTATTTATTTGACAGAGAGAGAGATCACAAGTAGGCAGAAAGGCAGGCAGAGAGAGAGGGGGAAGCAGGCTCCCTGCTGAACAGAGAGCCCGACGTGGGCCTCGATCCCAGGACCCTGAGATGATGACCTGAGCCAAAGGCAGAGGTTTAACCCACTGAGCCACCCAGGAGTCCTGACTAGGTATTATATATAGCATGCCAATGAAAGATTTAAAGTAGCATTACACATGTCAAAGTTTAGCAAGTTTTGTGAATTAACAGAAAATGTCTGTACAGATTGCAAACCGCAAGCACTAGATGCTGTAATATCTTCAAACATAAAAAAATTAAAAAATAAATATATTATTATTTACATTATAATCGTTTAACAGAGCCTGCCTCAATAAGGGGGCCATAATGCATCATGGAACTGCAAACTGGTTATCTGGTGACTGTCTCAATGTGCAGACAGAATTAGATCCAACAAGAGTTCCTGAAGTATGGTTTAAGTACGTGACAAGTTGTTCACTTGGCAAATATTTATGGAGCTCCTACTTTGTATTTGAAATTGTGCTAGGGACACCTGGGTGGCTCAGACTTAGATTAAGCGTGTGCCTACAGCTCAGGTTATGATCCCAGAGTGCTGGAATTGAGCTCCGCTAGGGGCTCCCTGCTCAGCAGGGAATCCCTCTCCCACTGCCTCTCCCTGTTCATGCTGTCTCTACTAAATAAAATCTTAAAAAAAGAAATTGTGCTACACAGTGAAGCTTAAAAAAAACTGTAAAAAGTTTACACTTTGAAGGTATGAAACTTTATACTGGGAGTATAAAAACAAGGAAAGAAGCAATAATGATACTGGAAGATAGGTACTATAATAGGGGTAAGTAAAGGTAGCTAATAGACTAAATAAAAAGGGCATTTGGGAAGGCAAATGAAGGCTTTCTAGAAAAAATAATGAATAGGTCAGTCCTAAAGGATGAATAGAAATAAATCCATTAGTCTTAAAAATATGCTTAAAAAGTCAGCATTCTTGGGGCGCCTGGGTGGCTCAGTTGGTTAAGCGACTGCCTTTGGCTTGGGTCATGATCCTGGAGACCCGGGATCAAGTCCCACATCGGGCTCCCTGCTCAGCGGGAAGCCTGCTTCTCCCTCTCTCACTCCCCCTGCTTGTGTTCCCTCTCTGGCTGTGTTTCTCTGTCAAATAAATAAAATAAAATCTTTTTTTTAAAAAAAAAGTCAGCATTCTTTAACCCTTGTTACAAAAAACTGCAGTCCTCCTTCATTTCTTGCTCCTAAGTCAAACCTTTCCAATGGTTTGACTTTATATATCTACCTATTTGTCTCAACATATTTAATTTGCTATTTTTAAAGGTTTTGCATTTAGGCATTTTCTTTCGATATTCCATCATGGATGATGAGAACTTTGCTTCCTTTAATTACATCATCCCACTCCTTGCCCCTGGCCCCAGCACAAACATATGCACGCACACACACACATCCCTTCTTTCTAATATATTGGTGTTTATATTGCATTTGCATTATTTCAACTATGTAAATACAGTATGTACTAAGATGTAATGGTTTGAACTTTCTGCATATTTTATGTTAAGATTTGTTCTGTTTAGTTTTCTTTGTATTTATTAATTCAACCCTCAATTCTACCCCAAGATATGTGAGATTCCTCTGAAGGTGTTAACATGTTAGTTATTCTATCAATTTTCATATCCTTGAACCTTCTGACCTACTCCAGTTTGGACTGGTGGCTCTCTAGGCCTCCCCTACCAACTTGGTATTCACTTTCTCGGATTTCCTTTTTCTAATTTCTAATCTCTAGAGAAATTGAACGATAAATTATCATCTAGAAAATCATTTTAGAAGCCATTCTCGATTTTCTTTAATGGCATTGTTTCCATAGGACGCATTTTCCAAAAGCTGCCTTAAAGGATACAGAGGCGGCAATATTTTGAGACTTTGGATATAGGATTCTATCTTAGAAATATTTCTTCCTCAGAAGAAGGAATTGATCTTGGGTCTTCTTGCTTTCAGTGTAGTCATTCAGAAATTTGAAGCTGTTCTACTCTTGACACTTTGTGGTTTTTTTCCTTGCTGAAAGTCTATAAGGTTCTCCTTTGTGTCTAAAGTTCTGATTTTTAAAAAAATAATGTACCTTGATGTGTCCCTAAGATCACATTTTAAATTGCCAGAGCTCTATTGCTCTGTTGTTTTCAAGTATGCAACATATTTCTCTTCTCAGTAAATGTTAAGAAAGTTGGATTCTTTCCCCAAACATTTCTTCTACTTCGTGCTTTCTCTAAATTGCTTTCTTCTTATTTTGCTATCTGTAACTTACAGTTGACTGTTGACTGTCAATTAGCAGGCCAATGATGAAAATCTCCGTACTCAGGGATAAGTCATTTCCATAAGTTTTACTATAAAGCTATGATTCTCATCTCTTGCTGTATATGAGAATAACTGGAGAAAATTTTTAAACCACAGATATTCAAAGTTTTATGCCAGACCAATTTAGTCAGTTTGGGTAATGAAAAAATTTAAAACTTCTCAAGTAATTTTGATGCAGTGAAGTTTAATCGTTACTGCTGCAGTGACTTGGTTGGACTCAGAACCTCCGATGTGAAATCTTTTCTCATGAGTTTGTCAAATTCCCAAGAGAAAACTAGAGGGTATAATCTTGGTTGCCATAGTTTTGGAAACCAAGTATGTGATAGAGTTCAGGATGGAGCTCACTATTCAGCTTATAAACTTCCACTTAATACCTCTTTTCAGTATGACATCCCTGCCCATTACCTTTTCTGAAGAACTTGTTTCATCCTCTGTAGAATAAACTTCAAATTTTTTGATGGTTTAGAAAAGGACACTGGCCAAGCTATATGGGATGACAATTTGTTAATAACAATCACTTTTTTTTTTAAGACTTTATTTGACAGAGAGAAACACAGCCAGAGAGGGAACACAAGCAGGGGGAGTAAGAGACGGAGAAGCAGGCTTCCCGCTGAGCAGGGAGCCCAATGTGGGACTCAATCCCGGGTCTCCGGGATCATGACCTGAGCCGAAGGCAGTCGCTTAACCAACTGAGCCACCCAGGTGCCCCAACACATTTTTTTTTTTAACATGTCTTCACACCCTCTCCTCCAAACCTGTTGACTTCAATTACTTTCATGATTCTGTGATAGAAACTGAGTTGCTTGTTGGCTTTTTCACTAATGTGTCTGATGTATCAATTTCTAGAGCCTTTCCACATGGCTTTGGCTTCCCCAGCATGGTCTCAGGGTAATCACACATTTTATAGGGCATCTGGCATTCTAAGATACTGTTTGTTCCAAAGAGGAAGGGAAAGCTGCCTGGTCAATCACGGTCTACATTTGGCTGGCTGTTTCACTGTATTCTATTGGGTCAAAGGATTCACATAGCCCACCAGATTAAAAAAAAAGAGAAGGGGTGCCGGGGTGGTTCAGTTGCTTGGGCGACTGCCTTCGGCTCAGGTCATGATCCCGGAGACCCGGGATCAAGCCCCACATTGGGCTCCTTGCTCCAGCGGGAAGCCTGCTTCTCCCTCTCTCACTCCCCCTGCTGTGTTCCCTCTCTGGCTGTGTTTTTCTGTCAAATCAATAAAATCTTTAAAAAAAAAAGAAAAGAAAGAGAAATAAGTTCCACCTCTTGTTAAGGGAGTGACAAAGTCACACTACAGAGAGAATATAGAATGAGATACATTCTGTAGCCATATTTGGACTTACTTCCTTTTTAATTATATAGGATAGAAAGCAGAAAATATTTTGGGATGGGAACAGCCTTCCACAAGAAAACCAATTCATAGATGTCATAGCAAATACTTGGTAAATTATATTGTCCACTGAAGACATGGAATGTTTCAAAGATTATGTGAAGATCTGTATCTTTCCCTAAACATTCTAAAGGTATCAAGGACCCATCTTGTAAGAAGGTTCTTGATTTTAAGTGACAAGAATCAAATAGGCAAATTCAAAATATTCATCCATTTATTGAGTGAATTACACTGTCAAAGAAACCAACGGTTAATAAAAACCCTGCTTTAAAAAGCTTACAGTCTAGTTGAACGAACAGCCACAGGTATCATGATACAAAAAGTATAAGGCAAACACTGTTACAATGTTATAAAACAAAGCCTTGTTGGAGCAGAGAGAAAACAATTTTGACTGGAAAAAGGGAAACAAACTTCAACCAAAGCTGCAATTTTGACTGGCTGAATTTAGGGAATAAAATAAGCATGAAGAAAGTCACCTGCATGGCATGTCTGGAAAATGATAAGTAAAATGCTAAGTGGTCCAATGTGGCTAGAACAGAGGATGAAGCAAGTCACAGAGGATCATATATGGTAACAAGCTTGGTTTTATTCTGTAGGTATTCAAGAGTATTTCAGATTTCTGAGTTGGGAAAGTTAAGTAATGAGTGGTGACAGAATAGGGGCGCCTGGGTGGCTCAGTTGGTTAAGCGACTGCCTTCGGCTCAGGTCAGGATCGAGTCCTGCATCGGGCTCCCTGCTCGGCGGGAAGCCTGCTTCTCCCTCTCTCACTCCCCCTGCTTGTGTTCCCTCTCTGGCTGTGTTTCTCTCTGTCAAATAAATAAAATCTTTAAAAAAATAAAAAATAAAAAATAAAATGAGAGAATATAGAAAGATACAGAAGGGACTGAAAATATTGGCAAATTAGGTTAAGAGACCCTCTAATAATCCAACTGAGAAATAAAGTTAGGCAGAACCCCCAAATATATCTAGAAATTAACAGGTTGGAAACACCCTGAACTGAATATAGGCAACCAAGTAAATATCTTAAATATTTACAATTTATTAAGTTTAAAGAAACAAAACTAGTTTAAATTATTCCTGAGTAAACTATGACTTTAAATAAAGAGAAAATACAACCTATGCAATTAAAAACAGTTGAAACATTATTTTATAATGACTTATAAGGTTATTTTCATCTATAATATTTAATTTAAAGAAGGACTGTAAAATGCAACAGGGGAATACTTAAAAACATCTTATTAATTCTACCAAGTACTTGCACATAATTTATGCAAAAACTTAGGGTTCTTTTTCTTCTCCCATGGTCACATAATAAAGATATCTCTAAATCAACATTTTGTATTTAGCACATATTTATAATACCAATTAATTTTATTAGCTTGAAAAAGCTAAACTGTGGCCAAAAATAATCACCATGAACTTATAATAGTATATATTTATAATATATAAATATTATATATAATATATATTATATATATAAAGTATATATAATATATATTATATATAATATATAAATATATATAAAGTATATATAATATATAAATATTATATATAATATATAAATATATACACTAAATTTATAAAGTAATAGTATATATTTACTATTTACTATATACTATATTATAAATATACACTATTATTTTATAAATTTAGTATAGTATACTATAAAATAAAATAGTATACCATTTGCTGTGCAGGCAACTAATATTTATTAAGCACCTCCTATTTTCCAGACCCAAAACATGTTACCTCACAGAATTTTCAAAACCCTCCAAGATAGGTAATAGCTTTTTTTACAAAAAAAGATGAGAAAAGTATAAACTGGGTGTGATAGGAACTTGCTCAATAATATAATCAGTAACATTTAATTATATTAACTATCAATTTTATATCATTATTTTTCACATTTCTGTTGTTCCAAGTCTTTGCTTTCACATTTTTAAAAATTCGAACAGAGAGAAGCGTATTTTTATTTATATCACCATCATTTCTTTTTTTTTTTTAAAGATTTTATTTATTTGACAGAGAGAAACACAGCTAGAGAGGGAACACAAGCAGGGGGAGTGAGAGAGGGAGAAGCAGGCGTCCTGCTGAGCAGGAAGCCCGATGTGGGGCTCGATCCCAGGTCTCCGGGATCATGACCTGAGCCGAAGGCAGTGGCTTAACCTACTGAGCCACCCAGGCGCCGCCTATATCACCATCATTTCTTTCTACTTGTCTAGATAATCACATATCTATAGTTTCTTCCTTATAAATTTTAATAAAATATATTTAAGTGGTCATGTACAATAGCAAGTACTATGCTATCATTCTGGAATTTAAAAATAACAAGCACACATTTTTAAAAGCTACAGATTAAATAAATAAAAACTATGATTTCTAAAATATAGTATAATATAGATTTTTAAAAACCCCATTAAAATTTTTGGTTTATAAATTATAACCTTAAATACAGAATGTTAAGAAGATAGACTATTATGATGGTCAGCTACATATAAGGTACTGAAATAACATATTCTTTTAAGTTTAAAGTACCTCTCCCATGAACTGGGCTAATAAAGTAATAAAAGGGAGTACTTTCCTTTATTATTACAAATGACTGTAGTCAACAAACACCACAGAATTCAATTTTGAGGCTAATCCAATAGTAACATCAAATACAAGCCAACATATAGTATTATGTAAGTATATATTACCTTATAAAAAAGTTGTCCTATTAAAACTTATCTTAATAAAAAGGAAAGAAACTATGAACAGACTAAATTTAGTAAGCGCCCTTATTTTACAGATTACAGACTGAAGCTCAATAGTTATTTGCCGAAGTCACATGCCAATGATAGAACCAGGACAGATACCTGAGCCTGATTTCTCTTCTGGGCTTCTTTCACTATATTCATGTTCTCATTTTATGAATCATAGTATTTATTCACTCTATTAATTTAGAAGATTAACAAGTAATGAAACCTTTCTCTACAGCCCAACAACTATTTTTCTTAAAAATCAACATTACAGAACAGGATGCAGTTTTTAACGTCAGAACGCTTTCTTAGCTTAAGATGAGAACTTTATATAGGAAAAAGTTCACTTTACATATAATTTGGTTTGGCTGCAAAACACTTATATAAAAATCATAGCGTTAAAACCTCTTTACACTCTATATCATAGTAACTTCATATGTTGTGAAATGGTTTTCTATAATCTTGACATTTTCTTCAGATAGCCAGTTTTCCCGTTTTAACTGCCTTATAAAAGCTTCCAAAGACTTCAATCTTCCAAGAGTTTGTTGTTCTTGTAGCTCAAGAAGATTTATTTTTGAATGTAGTTTAGAGACTTTCTGCCAGAGATGTTCCTTATTGACATCTTGTCTGCAGTAAGAATGCTCAATCTGTAAAACTTCTGACTCATAGTCTATATCCTTATATAAGGAGCCTTCAGTGTCCAGATCTCCCATGTCCATAGTTTCTTTTTCAGCAGATACAAAAGAATTAATTGGCTTGGAACTTTTTGTGGGTACAAAAATGGCAATAACAGATTCTTTATTTGCATTTAATTCTTCAACTGTTTTAGTAATTGTGCGGAATAAGAATGGACTTTCCTGTGCTGACTTAATTTCCAAGGAATTATTTATAAAGTTTGGGTTAGCGAGATGATTCGTAGTTATTTCAAACACTTCTTGGGTTTCCAAAGACGGGTGAATATCTTCTGAATTTGAAGTTGTCAAAGTAATAGTTGTAGAATTTAGATTCTCAAAAGATGTGTGAAAACCACCTATAGCTATGTCGTGGGTAACTGATGTTTCCAAGGTAGATACCGGTTTTCCAATATCTTGTTTAACCAGATTAAGAGTTAGTATGTTATTTTGTATACTTTCTGGTTCTGGAGCTGGTGGCTTCACCAACATAGATGAATTAAGTGATTCTGTGTGTTCAGGGAGGATATCTGTATTAACTGTATTTTTCTTTAGCTCATTTGATGCAAATGATTCTTGTGACTTGGCTTTTAGGCACACTTTTTTCTCATCATCTAATTTTTTCTTCTGAGATTTTTTTGGGGAAGGATCTTTTTCCTAGAAAATAACATTTTTCAAATTCTAAAGATGTCCTCACTAACCTCATTCTCTTATTAGTCAGTTTTGAGTATTTAATTATAACTTTGAGCAGTATATTGGCCAACTAAATTTACACAGTTAAAAAATATTCTAAGCATTTAACAACTCATACATTTTAAAAGTGTTTTTTAAAAAATATTAAGCATATTCAATACATGATGGAAATATTTCAGATGACTCAAAGACTGGTAACAAAATCTTAAACCATTAATTTATGTTAATAACAATAATTTATGTATGTTATCTTTTGTTCTTCAGTTTAAATTTTTTAATGGTTTAATTTTTTAATTATATTTTTAGTACAAGTGTAAATTGGCCTTCTTTTTCTTAAGCATGTTTTCCCAGCAGTCACCTTTCCCTCTCCCTCCCTTAACCTCATTACCTGCCACCCTGCAACCTACCACCCAGCTTAGCATTATCCCCTACTCCCCTATGTTCTTCCTCCAATACCTGATTGTCTTCGGGCAAAGAAAATATTGTTGGAATTGCAGTTTGTTTCAAATATCGAATACCCCATCTGATGTCAAGAGAGTCAGGAGTAAAATGGTCACTACACAGGAACTGGTATTTACTGGGTACCCATGAATCTCGTTTCATATTCTTTAACCATTTTTCAAGTCTTTCTTTGTCATGTAGAGGAAATCTGAAATTAAAAAAGGAAAACTTTGCTGTATTTTCTGCAAATTCCCAGGACTGCATATATAGGTAACCTAAGCATTGAGTGCTACAAAAAAGGAAGGCAACCACTCACACTATGTAAAAGCCTCTTCATGGCATCACTACATCATCTCTACAGTAAAGATGACTAAACTGTAAGATGTGCAGACAAAGCTTTTCAGAAGAATGTCTAGAAAGGGCACCTGGGTGGCTTAGCCAGTTGAGCATCTCTTGATTTCTGTTCAGGCCATGATCTCAGGGTCATGGATAGAGCCTCACATTAGGCAGCTGCTTGATAATCTCTCTCCCTCTGCCCCTCCCCCTGCTCCTGCACACACATACATGTGCGCCCTCTCTCTTTCTAAATAAATAAAATTCAAAAAAATAAGGCTGGTAAAATATAACTGTAGTCCCTTCGAGTAAAATATGTGTTCCAACAAAGGATAAAATCTACTGATATTTTCTATGTACTGTATTTTATTTTTATTTTGTTGTATATTTTGCCTGGAACTATATAAACTACAAAGTCCCATTCAAATGTATTCTATACTAATCCTACAAGTCAAATGCTGTCTTGTCCATAATTCAAGGAAATAGTAAGCTTTAGGTTCTTATTTATATTAGCATTTTAAGAATAAGAAGTTAGTTAACACATGATTTAATTGGCAGTGACTACTAAACCTTATAAAACTACTAGTGTTCCATTTCCTTTACCACAATCAGCCTCAATTCTACCCATATATAATTTAGTCTATTATTTTTAAACTGAGAACCTTAAAATTCAAGTTTTGAAAGAAAACTGACACAAGGAGTGCGTGGGTGGCTCACTCGTTAAGCGTCTGCCTTCAGCTCAGGTCACAATCCCGGAGTCCCCAGGAGTCCTGGGACTAAGCCCTGAATTGGGCTCCCTGCTCCCCGGGAAGCCTGCTTCTCCCTCTCTCACTCCCCTTGATTGTGTTCCCCCTCTAGCTGTGTTTCTCTCTGTGAAGTACAATCTTAAAAAACAAACAAACAAACAAAAAAGAAAAACACCTGACACAAAAACCAAACATGTTATAAAGAACACTCAGATATTCTATCACACGAAATAAATCAAAGAGAAAATACAGAGAAAGGTAAGACAGTTCTTTATAAATGTTGTTCCTGTGTGGACAATAACCTTTATTTAGAGATGGTGCTAACACACTGAAATGTATTTTATAGGCAAAATTGGGCTAATGAAAAAATGAGAAAAAATTTTTTCTACCTGTCTAAATAGGGTTCAGTTAAAACTGTATTAAACAGTTTTATTTGTTTAAATTTGTTCCTATCAATGGTTTTATGAGAATAGTCTAATATCCTATTTTTAAAAAATAGTAACATAAGATTTCTCATACAAAAAGCAGCAATTATACATTCTCTCTCAATCCTGACCATTTAGTTTATGGTTTATAATAGCATGCCTCCCCCCATCCCAGCAAATATTGATAACTTTATAAGATGCTAAAGAAAAGGAGTATGGGTACTTTATAGGAAATATTTTTTTTAAGATCTTATTTATTTATTTGACAGAAAGAGAGAGATCACAAGTAGGCAGAGAGAGAGGAGGAAGCAGGCTCCCTGCTAAGCAGAGAGCCCAATGCAGGCCTCAATCCCTGGACCCTGAGATCATGACCAGAGCTGAAGGCAGAGGCTTTAATCCACTGAGCCACCCAGGCGCCCGATAGGAAATAATTTTTAACCCTGATACCCTTAATGGAAAAGTCAAATGATCTATCTTTGTGGAGTTCTCACCACAGTTTCAAATATGGTTTGAAAATTCCTTAATCTTGGGGAACCTGGGTGGCTCAGTTGGTTAAGCAACTGCCTTTGGCTCAGGTCATGATCCTGGAGATCCAGGATCGAGCCCCACATTGGGGTCCCTGCTCAGTGGGAAGCCTGCTTCTCCCTCTCTCACTCCCCCTGCTTGTGTTTCCTCTCTCACTGTGTTTCTCTCTGTCAAATAAATAAATAAAAACCTTAAAAAAAAAAAGAAAAAGAAAAAGAAAATTCCTTAACCTTGCACACATCAAGAACTCAGGTTATAAGTACAATAGATATAACCAGAAAAGGCATTTAAAGACAGAGACTTTTTTCAGAGGACCTGAATTGTTAGCCATATAAAAGTTCATATATTTTCTGCTACATCTAAACTGAGAGTATGCCCTTTACAATATTTTCACATGTAACCTCAAGTATAAGGATGCTGTCTGCAAATAATTTCTATTGTTCCTATATACTATGTTACCAAACAACTTAAAAAAATCACTCTATGGGGACGCCCGGGTGGCTCAGTTGGTTAAGCGACTGCCTTCGGCTCGGGTCATGATCCCGGAGACCCGGGATCGAGTCCCACATCGGGCTCCCTGCTCGGCGGGAAGCCTGCTTCTCCCTCTCTCACTCCCCCTGCTTGTGTTCCCTCTCTGGCTGTGTTTCTCTCTGTCAAATAAATAAAATCTTTAAAAAAATAAAAAAATAAAAAAAAAATCACTCTATGAATACCCTTTTTGTAACTGGACTACAATGCTTTCTCAGAAGATAAATCTCTAAGCAATCTCCTGGAATAGGTTTCTTCAACAACTTAGTATCTTTACAGTGGTTCATTTTGTTTGGTAATTTTGTTTCACTGTCTTATTAATTCCCAAAAAAGTACAAAATAATCACAGTATAAACTTAATACTATATGCATACATAAGCTGAATTCTCAACATTAATATACAGTACAGCTTGCTACAGTGTTAGCATTAACAAATTCAATTCTTCAAGTCTGGTGCTATTAGGGGAATAAAACTGATTCAATTTTTACTTTTCAGATTACATATAGAACTAAATTCATAAAAAATCCATTTTCAGTATATTCACATTTTGAGGAAGAAAATCTTTATAAATAACTTCCTCTGACATTATTTTTTTCTCCTTAAAAACAGTAATATGGGGGCGCCTGGGTGGCTCAGTTCGTTGGGCGAGTGCCT
The DNA here is from genome assembly GCA_004023965.1 of Spilogale gracilis. Taxonomy (NCBI): domain Eukaryota; kingdom Metazoa; phylum Chordata; class Mammalia; order Carnivora; family Mephitidae; genus Spilogale; species Spilogale gracilis. Next base: position 56,300 of record PITA01009609.1, on the reverse strand, counting down.
TCGGCTCAGGTCATGATCCCGGAGATCCCGGAGACCCGGGATCAAGTCCCACATGGGACTTGTGGGAAGAGCAGGAAGCCTGCTTCTCCCTCTCTCACTCCCCCTGCTTGTGTTCCCTCTCTGGCTGTTTCTGTCAAATAAATAAAATCTTAAAACAAACAAACAAACAAACAGTAACTATGTAAAAATTTAAAGAATTTGGGAGTCTGGCATTGGTTATCCCCCACCCCCACCCCATGAAGGCTGACTAAATCTGGGAAATGGGGCTAAATCAAGTTCCACATGATTTTTTTGTTACAACTTTCAAGAGCCATAGCTATTGATACACTAGTATTTCCCCCAAAATCTCTCTCTGCATCTTATGGGCTTCAACTGGGAAATAATCCTGGAAATAGTGCCAATTGTGAATTATTTTAGGTTATCAGGTTTCTTCCCACTAGTTAAGATAATGGAAAGTAACCGTGTCCATCAACAGAGAGCTTCTTGTCTAAAGAAAAACAGGCTTTACAAAATAGCTGGTAAAAATCTGAGAGAATAAAATATGACCAGGTTAGAGCTAAATGAATGATTTTTACAAACAAAAAGGAAATAAACTATTGTAAATATGTTGATTTTCACGTATATGCAGCACGTGCTGAATGTCATGTGCTACTTTACCTATTTACACACTAAGTGAAGTAGGTATAATTAATATCTCCACTTTACAGGTGAGAAATTTTACGCACCAATAATTTAAATAATTTGCAGGTCAGTATACTATAGAGCAGTGGAGCCAGGGTCTGAACCCACTGAGTCCGGCTCTGGAGCCTGAACTCTAAATTACTACACAGTACTACTTCCCTGTTCTTCTGAATAAAAATAAGGACTTTCGTGGTCTCACGGAACTATTTCCTGGCAGCAGTAATTCGGCACAACACTTAACCGTGTTCTGTTTACGAATTAAGAGTACATATAGCCCTGAGCAGGAAACAAGTTATGATTCTGGTTCTCTCACAAAACTTTCAAGGTGACCTATTTTCTCAAAGGCCTTAGTTTCCTCGGGAGAAAAATGGAATTAAGGAACATCTACGTAACCTAACTCACAGAAGGTGTAGGTTAACTGCTGAGTGCATCTTCCCGCTCGGCAGGTTTGATGTGTACCCTGAGTGACGGTTAACGTCCCCTATGGCATATGAGATCAGCTGAGGTGGAGGAAACACTCCAAAAACCACGGAACACCGCCCAACCTGTGCATTTCTAAAGGGTTACTTAACACCCTAAAAGGCCCCTATACCTCGCCAAACAGCCCCGTGACCTTGCTCAGTTAAGACCCATTTCAAGGTAAACAGAATTCGAGCCTTCACGTCCTCCTCCCGCGCAGTGAAGGGCCACGCTGGGAGAGCACAGGACGAATTTCCAGATAACCTCAAACCCTAGCCCCAGACGCCACAGGGTCGTGGTCCAAAGGTAAAACTAACGCTTCGCTCCAGGGACAACTTACGGATAAAAACTTAGCTTCCGGTCTTTACTGTTTCGTCCCCGACGGTTCTTACAGCAAATCGCTGCGCAATAGCGAGGCATCGCTCGGGTGGAGCCCCAAAAGCCAGCGCAGGCGAGAGACTCCCCGGACCTCCTCGGCAAGCTGGAGCAGCAAATTCAGGCCTCCCGAGCCACTGCGCCTGTGCTAGAATCGGCCGAGAGGAAATACGTCGCAATAGTCGACTCACTTCCGTTTCTGCTGGCTTCAGCACCGCCCTTTCTGGAGGTTGGGGCCGGAAGTGATGCACCGGCTGAGCGGCAACAACAGTTTTCCACGTGCGCGTAGGGCGCCAGGGTCAGGTGGGGAAGCAGGAGCCAATAGGGAAGCGTTTCGTGTAGGTCTTCTCCTGAGGCGGCGGCTGCAGCGGCCGCCGGCCAGTGGGGAGCCGGCTGAGAGGGGACGCGGCGGCGGCTGGAGGAGCGTTACGTCTGTGTGCAGGCGGGATTGGGGCGCGCGCCGGCTACGGGAGGCCTCGGAGAACGGGGCGAGGGGCCGGGCCGAGCAGCTGTGTGGAGCGGGTCGTCCGTCTCCCGGCGCCTCTTCTGCGGAGGAACAGCAGCGGTCGGAGGGTGCGGATGAGGGATGAGGCCGGGGTCGCGGGGTGGGGTGTGTAGAGCGTCCTCGGGGCCTCGGACGGTCTTTGTGAGCTGACCTGGCCTCGGAGTCCGTCACGGTCGTCGCAGGGGTTTCGGGCTGCCTGGTGTTGTTGAGGGTTTAGGAAAAAGAAGATGACCGAACTAGAGAAAAGGGCATTTTGTGTTTTGGGTTGCCCTCTGGCTATTTTCGGGCGTCGGACAGCTCCTCCCAGGGTTGACCTCCGGGCCGAGAACAGCCGTGAAGGCGGTGCCTGGACGGACCGGACGAGTGTCGGTTATCTTGGGGTGAGGGCTGGACGGTGCGAGCCAACCGGCGGTCGGCTCTGGGGGGTAAGGCCCAGGCCGCGGTGCGGTGGGCCCCTCTTGGGAAGGAGAAGTCAATATAATACAAAAGTGGGCCTACTAAAGAAGTGTCAGATAATAAACTTGACGTGTGGAGTAACCTTTATTAAACCAGTAATGTCCGCGTCAGTTTTAGAACTGCCCTTTGACTGGAGAAGTACCTGCAGTCTTTGTGGCATCCACAGTACTCGCTCGGTTTGCATTCTTTAAACAGGGAGGTTGTACTTGATGTTTAGTACCCGTGACTATGAGTAATTCTTTGGAAAGGAGGAATCTATCAGCTAATTACGCTGAGAGGCCACAGGAGAGGAAGGCAGGCAGTTTCCACAAACCAGGGTGTCTTTCGTCAGCCTTGTTATGTCATCATAGGTTGGTAAGAATTCCTAGTACGGAGTTCAGAAAAACAGGATCACGTTCGTTTTGCATCCCAAGTCATTACATCTATCCAAAATTCTATCCAGAATTAAATTATATCTTTCCACATTAAATCTATCCAGAATTCTAAGTTGAATTTTTAGGTAAAACTTAATATTATTATTAAGGTTAGGGAAATCTTTTAATGACTGTGGGAGTTTGAACATAAGTATTTACCTTATCTAAGGTACAGACTATGGAAGTTCTTCTGGTAACGTTTGTAGAAATCTTAAATTCTATTATGAGTTTTTAACAAAACCCATTTAGACATTTTGTTGTTGTTGTTAAATGTGTGGGATCCTAGAATTAAAAAATCATTATTCTATTGTATTGTCAATATTGATATGATACTGAGAGTCTCTATTTGCAATCCTTGCTGACCTTGTTGAAATGAAAGCTGAAGTTGGTGCTTTCTTAGGGAGAGAGGATTACCAATTCACACATCATAGGCTGTTTATCTTGGTAATGTACTTTTTCCCCTGAGGTTAAAAACTTTCGTTTTTAATCCTCTTAGAATATTAATTCTTGAAAGGAAAATTGACATCCCTTTAAAAATTTGTGTTTTCCACCCTTTTTACAATGTTCACAAATGATGAGTCTTCAGGATTTACTGGTTAAAAAAAGAAGTGATTTTTGAATATTTTGGGTCTGTTCTATGACCACAGTGTATTAGAGAAAAGGTAAAGTGAAGAAAGATTTTTTTCTTAATTTGGTTGAATTACATTTGCTTTTAAGAAGGTTACAGCCAACATAAAAGTAATAAAGTCTGTAAAAATGAAATAACATGAGAACTGTACAGGATATTATATGCTTAACATTTTGATACTGCATTACGTATACCTTGTTTCCTAAAGTTCACTGGGTTTCTTTTAAAAGAAAAAGTCTTAAGATTAGCTACATGGATAATTTTATTTTCTTTTTTAGGATTTTAGAAATGGCTACCCCCCAGTCAGTTTTCATCTTTGCAATCTGCATTTTAATGATAACGGAATTAATTTTGGCATCAAAAAGTTACTATGATATCTTAGGTGTGCCAAAATCAGCATCAGAGCGCCAGATCAAGAAAGCGTTTCACAAGTTGGCCATGAAGTACCATCCTGACAAAAATAAGAGCCCTGATGCTGAAGCAAAATTCAGAGAGATTGCAGAAGGTAAGTAAAGAGCCATCTCTGAGGTCTCACAGATACTAACCAGTAAAGGAGAATAATAGCTAAGAAGTGTATGTATTGGGGATACTGTGATGATGGGCAGAGTGGGGTCTACATTTAAATAAAGTGAGATTCTTGAGACTATCTTCTTACCACAATTACTTTGATTCCAGGATGGATGGATGAATGGTAGTATAAATTTTTATTGTCATATAGATCTTAAAATGTTGAAAATGTGTCACTTCATTCAATTTATGAAATTGTTTATTATTATGTTAAAAGGAATTTTGGGTACCCAAAACTTAGAAGCTAACCTATGGAACAGTTTTTACTAAGTATAGAGATTAAATATAAAAATACTAAGTATAAAAAATTTAAATAGACTTTGAAATGTTTTGGTTTTTTCCTTCACTTGATCTGTATTTAAAAGCCACATTTGTCTTTGAAGGAAAAATATGAAATATATTTTGATTTAAGATTAGTTTTAAGACAAATTGGACCCTGAGAATTCAGTAATTAATGGTGGGTGGAGGTAATTGAGTAGAGAGTTGGAGTTAAACACTTCAGTCTTAATTGGTTATGTTGAACTATTAAGTTATTTAATACAAGCAATGGTTTTACCCAAATAATATGAAAAATAACTGCATAACTGTTGCCCACATGTTTATTTGTAAGTGATGGTATTTAATAAATATTTATTGGATATATATTAGGGGCAGGCATTATACTAACAGCTGATACTACACAGTAAATAGGACAAAGGCCCTGCCACTTGTAACTTTCATTTTAACTTGTTTTCCTGTGTTTATAATGTTTTGGTTTTATTGGTGGTGTGAAATCCTTTCCTAAAATAGAAAGTTGAATTCAGGGGCGCCTGGGTGGCTCAGTTGGTTAAGCAACTGCTTTCAGCTCAGGTCATGATCCCAGAGACCCGGGATCGAGTCCCACATCGGGCTCCCTGCTCGGCAGGAAGCCTGCTTCTCCCTCTCTCACTCCCCCCTGCTTGTGTTCCCTCTCTGGCTGTGTTTCTCTCTGTCAAATAAATAAAATCTTTAAAAAAAAAAAAAAGAGTTGAATTCACTTATATGAAGAGGTTTTGGGTATATGTAATTTTCATCATCTTTAGTTACTAAAATATTTTTATTTCCTCCAGCATATGAAACACTCTCAGATGCTAATAGACGAAAAGAGTATGATACACTTGGACACAGTGCTTTTACTAACGGTAAAGGACAGAGAGGTAGCGGAAGTCCTTTTGAGCAATCATTTAACTTCAATTTTGATGACTTATTTAAAGACTTTGGGTTTTTTGGTCAAAATCAAAACACTCGGTCCAAGAAGCATTTTGAGAATCACTTCCAGACACGCCAGGATGGTTCCAGTAGACAAAGACATCATTTCCAGGAGTTTTCTTTTGGAGGTGGACTGTTTGATGACATGTTTGAAGATATGGAGAAAATGTTTTCTTTTAGTGGTTTTGATACCACCAATCGGCATACAGTACAAACTGAAAATAGATTCCATGGATCTAGCAAGCACTGCAGGACTGTCACTCAACGAAGAGGAAATATGGTTACTACATACACTGACTGTTCAGGACAGTAGTTCACTATTTTTCTGTTCTCACTAAACCCAACTAGTTGACTTTTCTTCAATATCTTTGATGCAAAACAATTTTCTGTGAACTATTTTTGACAAGTGCATGATTTCACTTAACTTGATATAGATATTAAATGTATTTAAATGGTTTTTGACAAATTCAGCAACACTCAGTAGAAAATAGCTAATTATTAATTTCCCTGATTAGGAAAGATTCTTTAAAAAAAAAAAGATACTATAATTCTGCCTGGTGTTTTTTCTCTACCTGCCCTTGGGCTTACTCGTATGGCCAGTTTTATTACCAAGAAAAGATTGAGTTTGCCTGATATATATTTAAAGGTTAAACTTTGAAACTTGTTGTAGATTTAAGTTATGTGAACTTGAATGGTTTTTTGCAGTGAAACCTTTGCTAATTTAAAATTGCATGCTCTGCAGTATCTCTGACTTGGGTTGCTAAATGTACATGAAAGTATAATTGAGTCATTCAGCAAAGGATAGCAGTATCTTTTCCCTGAAAACTTCAGAAAGGCATGATTTAATATTTACCACAAAACCATACCTTTCTGCAGTAAATTTGGTGTAAAGGAAATGATTATATTGCTCATAACCATTTGGCTGAAAGTTGAAAACTTTTGAAATATTACCAAGAGATTGTTACATGCTGGGTCCCTGGCTAATGATTTGGTAGTGTTGAAATCATAGCTAATTTATACATCTTTTCACGTTTCTTTCTTAGTTGTTGGCACTCTAAGTCTTTATATGGATTTATGTATTTTTTATGTATATGTGGGTCCTCTTTGCACTCATCTTTATCTAGAGATTGACTAATACCTCATTCTGTTTATAAAAACAGCCAGTAATTTCTGTGCAACCTTATTATGTGCAATATTTTTAAATCCTAAGAAATGTGTGCTTTTGTTTTCATATAGACTTATTTCTTTAGTTTGGCACTTTTTGCATTATACTCCATATGAGTATTAATCCTATGGATACATATTAAAACTGGTAAGTGTCTCATACAACATTTTATGTGAGTGAGAGAAATATAATATTTACAATATGATGTTCTTGGTTCTCATTTTATTGTTAGAAATTTATTCTGTAATTCTAGAGCTATGGAGGGTATATAAACAATGGGAATGTTTATGCTGACCATAGACCATTTTCCAGAAGTTACTTTTTTTTTTTTTAAAGATTTTTATTTATTTGACAGAGAGAAACACAGCCAGAGAGGGAACACAAGCAGGGGGAGTAAGAGAGGGAGAAACAGGCTTCCCGCCGAGCAGGGAGCCGATGTGGGACTCGATCCCGGATCTCCGGGATCATGACCTGAGCTGAAGGCAGTTGCTTAACCACCTGAGCCACCCAGGCGCCCCCAGAAGTTACTTTTGACTAAGCTGAAAACCCTGATATAGCCTTGTTGGTTGCCATTTGGTAATTTCTCTTACTTTTTTATTATCCTCCTTTCCTCACAAATTTTGGTAGCTTAAAGGTTTTGTTAATTATAATTTTTTGTATTTGCTTCCTAAGAGCAAGTATTCTTTCCTCTTTAAGCCTCATTGGGGAAAAGAGCGACATTGCATAAAACTGTATTTGTTAATTATCTTTAATTTGAAAACCGTGAAGAAAATGAAATTATTCTATTAAATGTATATATCTTAATTATTTTCTGGAAGGTATACTTACTGCTTTTGTTTGATAATAAGAAAATAGCTGTACCTTGAATTTTGGTCTAAGGATCATCTGTAGCCTATCAAACAGAACAGATGAGGCAAGAAAAAAATTTTTTTCAAATCAGGATTAACTTTATATTATAAGCATCTGTCCCCTTTTTCTCCAGGGCCTGATTTTCCTTTGTTTTTCCCATTCTGAACTCTTCATTCTTTCTTCCTTTTTTTTTTTTTAATCTTCCTTTTGACTCTTTGGCATAATTTTTGCAAGGAAAATAATGGACCCAGAGTCATACACACTTAAGTACAAACTATTCAAAAGATACTTAGGGGGGCACCTGGGTGGCTCAGTTGGTTAAGCGACTGCTTTCGGCTCAGGCCATGATCCTGGAGACCTGGGATCGAGTCCCACATCAGGCTTCTTGCTCGGCAGGAAGCCTGCTTCTCCCTCTCTCAGTTCCTCTGCTTGTGTTCCCTCTCTAGCTGTGTTTCTCTCTGTCAAATAAATAAATAAAATCTTTAAAAAAAAAAAAAAAAGATACTTAGGTAATCTACAGGTGTCTGTAGTGTGTGTTTCGGTGTGTGTGTGGGGGGGGGGGCTTGATAGATAAGCAACTGGAAATTAAACCAGTAATCAACACAGAAGTTTCCTCCATAACTTAAACTTTTTCTATTTTTTAGTCTCTACAGGTGTACATATAGAAAATGGAAAACTTTTATATTTAAAAAATGACCAATACAATAGCTTAATCTATACTCCCTACGCAAATCAACACGTGAAATCTGTCTTTTTTTTTGCTTCTAGGTAAAAAAAACAAAAGAAAACACAAAAACGTGTGTGTGTGTGCATATATCTATAATTACTTTTAGTCTTTTTCTTGAACAAATTTCTGTAATTCAAGTTTTTGGATTGAATATGTCTTGCATTAGATGTTATAGGGCATATAGTAGACATGAGATTTTTTTTCCGTGCTCTAGAATTGGCATAATTAACTCCTGATTTGGTGGTTGATCCTAGGCAATTTTTGTGCTGTGAATTTCAGTTTGAATTCTAAGAGTTGTTCTGTTGAAAATTCAGATTGCCCAAGGACAACTAAAAATTAGTTATTTTAATTTTTTCTAAAGTGGAAGTTTGTTTAGCAATTAAAAGAGCACACGGGGGGATGAAGAGACCATTGCCGAACAATAAAGAAGATATTGGTGCCATCAATTAGGTTTCTAAAGTTTTTATATTCATGTTAATGCTGATACCTTCAATTCCAGATGATAGGGTGTGTATGGGTGTCTGTGTGTATTTATACACACACACAGTATTTATATATATATAAATACACACACATTTATATATATATAGTTAGTCTGCCATGATTGTTTCCCCTCTCTCTTGGTCCCAATGACAGAAAATAGAAGAGTGAAGTCATAAAACTTCTTGGAAAACAAGAGGAATTTTGAGACATTCCATGAAGGTATAAAGCGGAAGGAATTAGATTGAGAGGAAATTCAAGCACAGCCAAGGTATCCTGGGGAAGTTTTAAGGTTCAGATTTGGGTGGGTGGGGATGGGAGAAGACAAAGAGAATGAATGGGCCAAACTTCAATCATGCTAATTCATTGAAGTATTGCATTGCCCTCATCCCCCCATTCTTCTTTCTTCTGGCTAAAATAGCTACTGACTGAGATAGCTTTTAGGCTTTACCCTTAGTTAAACCTAATGGTAATGCCAAAAAGTAACTCTTCAAAGATACAGATTATCCTTTTCCTAGGGGGACTCCCTAGTGAGGGTATTGAAGTGCCACAGAAAGTAGAGTGGAGGGGCACCTGGGTGGCTCAGAGGGTTAAGCCTCTGCCTTGGGCTTAGGTCCTGATCTCAGGGTCCTGGAATTGAGTCCCACATCGGGCTTTCTGCTCAGTGGGGAGCCTGCTCGCCCCCCTTTTTCTGCCTGCCTCTCTGCCTCTATTTGATTTCTCTCTCTGTGTGTCAAATAAAATCTTTAAAAAAAAGAAGAAAGGGGAGGTAAAGTGAATTTTCACTTGGGGATGGGGAGGGTGAGTAATGGCAGCATATGAATCTCAGAGTAAAGCCTCCTTACTTGGGCACGTGTAGGGAGCAATAACTTACGCATACTGCCCACATACTCACTTGTAGGTCCCTGCTGGTTGAAATGTCCTGACAATTTAGAACAGAACCATAGATTATGTTCAAAATGGATGTCTAATGCAGACATAGATAATTACTGGTGAAACTTGCTTTTCACAGCTATCTGCATTTTGATGTAGTCCTTCATAAAAGATGTCCAAGGAGTATCAGATATTTAAAGAAAACCAATAGCAGGGAAGAGAAACCCCAACAACCAACCCTGATGAATATAATTCAGGAGATAATTGCAATATTAGGAGATAATTTAAAAATTTATCATTACCAGACTTTTGATGAAATATCGCATCAATGAGTCAGGCATAGGTCCTTTTCTTACTTAACCTGCTTCTCCAAGATTTCTTTCCCTCTGATGATGGTGTCAGAAAGGATGAATGAAGCAATGTACATGTACATCAACTACAACCAAAGTCACTGGAAGATAACAGTAGATACGTGATACATGCGTTTACTACTCTGTGGGCCTCTGACCGTTCTACAAAATTCAGATTCTTATCTCAACTTTGCTACTCAAATTCCTCCCCAGCTTTTCTCCAGACCTTGCTCTATGGTGGAATTATCTAGTGAAGAGCAGAATTTGACACCTCAAAATATGCCTTTTAGGCATAAGAATTATTGTAGGCTGATTACTTCTCTAAAAAAAACCCAAACTGGTCAAGGGAGAAGCTCTGAAAAACCAAGGTTGCCTTTTGTAAAAGACATTTACATTTGTAAGGAAAATCATTTGTGAGAGGTCTCCCTCTGCACTAGGAGAAGGAGGAGGACGAAATCTCCAGAAACTGATCAATGGAGAAGTCAGGGACTTAAACCTGTGTTACAGCCTTACTCTAGTTTACTGTATGTTACCTGAAAACCTTTCATAACTGGCTCCCTCAACCCCATCATCTTTTGTCTTTCTCTGGAAATGGTATTTAAGATGATAGCTTGGGTCATTTTGGAGAGTTACTCAGTTTTCCTGGGTATCTCCAATGTATCAATGTATACAGGAGGTATACATGTTATTTAACATATGTTTGTTTTTCTCCTGTTAATCTTTTTTTATAGGGTGGTGGGGTGGGGAAGGAGGTGTCTCAGTCAACAACCTGGAAAAAAAGAGGGAAAATTATTTTTATTTCTTTACAGTAGATAATTTGTTGTATAGTCCTATTTATTGTTATTCGTTATATTGTAAGAGTCAACCACCCAAGAGGGCAGTCAGCTGGGAGCCTTGGAACGCCACACCTGTCAAGGAAGACTCTGAGGGACCTGTTCCATGCAAAAGCAAAGGGTTTATTCAAGCATGCTCGGACTCACTGCCTGACCCCAAACCAGTCAGCGGCTGAGAGTCCCGAGTCCTTCCGGGGGTGGCCTTATATATGGTTACAGTGTCCGTTACAACAAAGCCTGCACCTTGATAGCCAATGAGTTTAAGACACTACAGCCATGGTCTGCACGCAGGCAGCCAATCGTTTTCTTAACCACCTTTGCAGGGGAACATATGTCCTAATTTGGGTTAAGGGGTACGTGAGGAGTTGCATGCGTACAGTCTTATGGAATTTCTTTTTTTTTCCCACAGGGCTTGAGGGGGCTGGGTAGCTGCCTGCCGGTTGCTGGGCTTAGATAACAGGACGAGGGTCTGCTCTGACATTCTATAGGGTGGGGGCCGTTACAGCATCCTTTCAATATTAATGTCATAGTGTTACAGAACCTGGACTGGATCCTGGCGGGAGAACTAAGTGGCACTCAGAGACTTTGGAGGATTGGAGGTTTATGTAACACCCTCAGAGGGGACTGTTCTCCAAAGGCCCCAGCACAAGCAGGGAGGGTAATTTATCTTTCAACCTTCGCATACTTGGTACATTGAGCCCATATAGGAAACAGGGTAGGGAAGAACCAGGAAGGGCTTTGAGACAGGGACTGGAATTCCCTTGTTGGTTTGTTGGCCCTTTTAGAGTACAGTTTTTCCTTTAGCCATAGTGTGCCAGTGTTTACATTCCAGTAGAAGGGGACAGACAAGCATAATAAATAAGTAAATTACTATGTTAGATGATAAACTCTAAAAAATGTAGCACTGGGGAGGGTTATATTGGGAGGGCAGGAAGGCTAAGTATGTGTTGGAATTATCAACAGGATGGTCAGTGTAGGCCTCGCTGAGAAGGTGAATTTGCATAGGTTTGAGTTAAATTTGCGTGGAACATGGAAGCATGTATGACAAGTTCTAGGAACAGCACAAAAAGCGAGTGTAGCTAGAGTCCTGTGAACAAGCAAGAGTAGTTGGAGATGAGTTCATAAAGGTAGTAAGGGTCAGGAGCAGGACAGATTATGTAGAGCTTTTTGGCTTTTATATAGAATTTGGCCTTGCAATGTGATGTGATAGCTGAATTATGAGCAAATAAATGACTTCAGCTTCCATACATTTAAAAAAGATCTTTCTAGTAGCTGTGTTGATAATGGACTATGGAGAAACAACAGTAGAATAGGGACACCAGTTTAGTTATTTTAGCATTCCAGAATGAGAAATTGGTACAGCTCACACAGTGCACCAGGGTGATAGCAGTGGAGATGGTGGAAAGTGTTTGGATGCCACACGTAATCTGCAAGTAGAGCCAGCAAGATTTGTTTATGATTTGGATGTAGGCATAAAAGAGGAGAAGAGGATGATTCCAAGCTTAGTGCCCATAGAGAACCAGAAAGATAGTTGCCATTAACTAAGACAGGGAAGGCTACAGGATAAAGACTTTTAAAAAGGACGATGAGAAGTTCATTTTGGGCATATCAACTTTGAGACAATATCAAAAGGGTGGAGATATGTCTGGAATTTGGAGAGAGAGCTGATCTGGAAATGTATATTTTAGAATTGTCAAAGTACAGATGATATTTTAAACCTTGAGACTAAATGAAATCACCAAGGGAGTATATATAAATATAAAAAGGAGCAATCTAAGAACTGGGCCCTCAGGTTCTCTAAAAGTACAAGGAGAGGGGGGCCTGGGTGGCTCAGTTGGTTGAGCGACTGCCTTCGGCTCGGGTCATGATCCTGGAGACCCGGGATCGAGCTCCACATCGGGCTCCTGGCTTGGTGGGAGACCTGCTTCTCCCTCTCTCACTCCCCCTGCTTGTGTTCCCTCTATGGCTGTGTTTCTCTCTATCAAATAAATAAAATCTTTTAAAAAAAAGTACAAAGAGAAAAAGAGGAACCTACAAAGGAGTATTAGAAGAAATACCCAATGCATTAAGTTTTGTGTCTTGGGAGAAAGTGAAAAAAGTCTATCAAGAAGTAGAAAGTGATCAGCTTTGTGAAATGCTGCCACTAGGTCCAGTAAGATAATCCCTAAGAACTGACCATTATAGTTGTTGGTTTGTTTTTTTAGCAATATAAAGGTCAGAAATTACTTTGACAAGACCAGTTTCTATCAGGTAGAAGGGGTTCTCCTACCTGTATGGAACAGGTTTAAGAGAATGGCAACCCAACCAAGTGCTTTTAAAGAAATTATTTGGAAAACAATTTATGGTAAACATATTTCTGGACAGAGTTGTTTTTTTTTAAAAGATTTTATTTATTTATTTGGCAGAGAGAGAGATCACAAGTAGGCAGAGAGGCAAACAGAGAGAGAGAGAGAGAGAGAGAGGAGGAAGCAGGCTCCCTGATGAGCAGAGAGCCTGATGTGGGCCTCGATCCCAGGACCCTGAGATCATGACCTGAGCTGAAGACAGAGGCTTTAACTCACTGAGCCACCCAGGGACCCTGGACAGAGTTTTTAACAAGATATTTTAGTGGAGTTTCATTTATTATTCCATGTGTATAGCAAATAGCTTGTTCTTCACAATGGTGTTCTATAGGATGTTAATAAGTATATTGAAAAAAATCATGTTTAATTTTGTGAAATCTGGATTAAGAGTCAAATATATTTCTTTATAGGTGGGTATGATATTGTGAATTATACAAATTATATGGTCATTTAGATGATGATTATTACTCATATATATTTGTTTTTTTGTCCCTAGTTCATAGCTCAGAGTTCATAAACTTCTTGGAATTTCCTGTTATAAGAGTGGTAACTATGTCTTTTGTTAATGAGGTGACTTGCGACCACACCCAGTGAGGGGTCTGATTCCCAGGAGAACGAACCAGTCTTCCAGTAGGGCACAAGGGCAGGAGGTTGAATCAATAGCCAATGGCAATGACTTAATCAATTATGCCTATATAAAGAATGAAGCCTCCCTAAAAACCCAAAAGAAGGTTCAGAAACCTTTCCCAACATGGAAGTTTGGAGAGCGTGGTGTGCCTAGAGAAGGCGTGCAACCTCCATGCTCTATCCCCATACTTTGTTCCATACTTCTCCATCTGGCTGTTTCTGAGTTATATCCTTTATAATAACTTGTACTCTTGTAAGAAAATGTTTCTCTGAGTTCTGTGAGCTGCTCTAGCAAATTAATCCAACCTGAGGAGGAAATTTTGGGAGCCTCCAACCATGTAGCCAGTTAGAAACACAAGTAATAAATAATAATTTAAAAAACCACAAGTAATGGGGATACCTAAGTGGCTCAGTTGGTTAAGTATCTGCCTTCAGCTCAGGTCATGATCCCAGGGTCCTCGGGATTGAGTCCCACATTCGTCTCCTTGCTCAGCAGGGAGTCTGCTTTTCCCTCTGCCTGCCACTCCCCCTGCTTGTGTGTTTGCCAATGTTCTCTCTCTCTCTGACAAATAAGTAAATAAAAAATAAAAATAAAAAGCACATGTGCGCACACACGTAACATGCTGGGCTTGCATTTGACATTGAAGCGGAGGCAGCCTAGGAAAACTGAGCCCTTAACCCACGAACTGATGATGTCTCCAGGTAGCTAGTGCCAGAGGTGAGTTGAATTATAGGACACTGGCTGGTGTCCAGAACATTGCTTTGTGATGTGGGGAGAAAACATGCCTCATGCATTGGAAATTTGAGTCCCACAACATACCCTGTTAGTGGCTTCTCAGAGCTTTCTTTTTTTTTTTTTTTTTTTTTTTTTTTTTTTTTTTTAAAGATTTTATTTATTTGACAGAAGGAAACACAGCTAGAGAGGGAACACAAGCAGGGGGAGTGAGAGAGGGAGAAGCAGGCTTCCCACCAAGCAGGGAGCCCAATGTGGGGCTTCCCACCAAGCAGGGAGCCCAATGTGGGACTCGATCCCGGGTCTCCGGAATCATGACCTGAGCGGAAGGCAGTCGCTTAACCAACTGAGCCACCCAGGCGCCCCGCTTCTCAGAGCTTTCAATATGCTAGTCAGTATTGTGAATTTCTAGCAGATGAACCAGTTATTGTTTGCCATATTTACTGGACCATGGAACCATTTAATTATATCCAAGCATGAGTACGTTTAATCATATCCAGGTATGCCACTAATAGATTTTAGTAAATACTGACCTAAATAAAACTAAGTAAAAAAATCATAATAAGTCTTTTGAACATGTGCATGAACACATATTAAATAGTTGTACTTCAAGTAAAGCTTGTGTTTCCATTCTCTCTCATCTGTTTGAATTAACTATGACCTGAAAAAGATCTTACCAGACCCATTATGGTTTTATTTAGTCTCATCTACATTTCATTACCATCCTTTTCTTTTGATCACTGCTATAGCTATTTAAATAACATTTTTTTAGGACTATACACCTGTAAAAGTCATTACCAAGAAAAATAGTCCAGTACAATTTAATTAAATGAAAAGCTCCTTTATTCTCCCAAGAAAATAAAAACTAGTCATTGTTACTAAATTGTATTTTTAAAATAGGATAGTATTTGATAACAGAAGAATTAAAATGTGACTATTAGGATAAAGAGTAAATGATTCTTACAGTGTCATCCTTTACTAATTTGACCAGTATTAGAAGCTAGTGTATCTGACAGGTTCTGACAGTTGAGTAATGAATTGGGATTATTTCTAGTCAGTGAGGAATAGAGTAATCACACCCACTCCTATAGGTATGCATACATTTTCTTGGTGAAATATTCTTTGGCTGTGTCTGCAAAATAAGGGGGTAAATGGAAACAGATCAAAATGCTAATATAGTGAATAATAAATCAGTCTTTATATATATGCATAAGTAAAAAATTAACTTACCTTATTCCTAGTGCCAACTTTCATAATAAAGTTCCTGGCAAGTGCTGGCAAGATGGTTTCATCTTGTAAAAGAATATAAGAGTTAGTTTCTCTCCCAACCCCAACCACACCAACAAATTATTACAAAATGGTGAGAGAAAGTGGATGGAAGACACCAAATCTAGAAAAGCAGTGTATAGCGTGTCATTGGGAAGAGCTGCTGAGAAATTGGTTGGCTAAGTGGGGTTAAAAGAAGTTTTCCTACAGAGTAGCAAGAACTAATTTAACAGACATCTGAAAAATAATACCAGGTGCTGAGGTGGAATGAAGCAATGTCTTCAAAGATCTTACCAAAAAAAAAAAAAAAAATGCTTTTGAGCTTAGAACTTTGTAACCAGATAAAATATTAACAGAAGTTGCGACCAAAACAAAGCCATTTTAAAAATGCAAGAACTCAAAGGATTATTACCCACATATCCTTTATGGAAGAAATACTGATTTTTATTTTAAATTACAATGTGCAGAAAGGGTACAGCATGGGAAACAAGACAGTGACAGCTGAGTGTTTATCTTACAAAGGAATAAAGAAAGCTAGAAAGAAATCAAGAACATACATTAGAATTTGACACTTGGGGTCGCCTGGGTGGCTCAGAGGGTTAAAGCCTCTGCCTTCAGCTCAGGTCATGATCTCAGGGTCCTGGGATCGAGGCCTGCATTGGACTCTCTGCTCATTGGGGAGCCTGCTTCCTCCTCTCTCTCTGCCTGCCTCTCTGCCTACTGTGATCTCTCTCTCTCTCTGTCAAATAAATAAATAAAAATCTTTAAAAGGGACGCCTGGGTGGCTCAGTTGGTTAAGCCACTGCCTTCAGCTCAGGTCATGATCCTGGAGACCCGGGATCGAGTCCCACATCGGGCTCCCTGCTCGGCAGGAAGCCTGCTTCTCCCTCTCTCGCTCCCCCTGCTTGTGTTCCCTCTCTGGCTGTGTTTCTCTCTGTCAAATAAATAAAATCTTTAAAAAAAAAAAAAATCTTTAAAAAAAAAAAGAATTTGACACTTGGGAATTTCACATTTGGAAAATAAGAATTTTGTTTCTTTCATGAATCTAATATATTAATTTATAATTAAGTTGTTTATGTAATTATATTTTTAATCAATAAACAGTACATAAAAGATTTAATTATTTTTATAGGATATAGGAGGCAAAACGTACCTCACTTGTTGGAAAATGGGAAAAGGAGAGAAGGCAAGGTGGAAGAAAAGATTAGTGTATTAATTCTATCATCTTGCATGGTAGATAATCATTTGATTCTGTATGAAAGTTGATAAATCAAAGACCAGTGATTTAAGCATATATCACTTACAGTTTTAATGACCTAAATGAGAAGAACTGCTAACATCATTTCTGAGGTGTAGCACTTTGAGGCCAGGGAAAACTTACTTAGCATTTAACATGAATCTGTGATGTTTGAATTTCTGTTTGTGAATGCTTTTTTTCCTTCTGCATTAGTGTATACTTAGAGAAAAAAACAACAACAACAACAACAACAAAAAACCTGGTCCATCTGTTGGGATGTCTACAGCTGATAGAAGACCCCTAAATTTACCCAAGTAATAAATGCTTCTGTCTAACAAAGAGTCTGGAGGTCAGGCAGCTAGCTCTAGGAGTTTGCCAGGCATCTGGCTTTGCTTCTTTGTAGCTGTCTTCCTCTGATGGCTAGTTATGAGCAATGAAAACTTCTTTGGAACACCTTAAAAGAACTTTCCCTCCCATCTTATTGTCCAGAAATGTTTCATGTAGTTACATGTCCACAGATAGACCAGTCACTAACAAGGGGACTATGACCACCATGATTGGTTTTGGCCAGTCAAGACCATGCCCTGGGGCTCCTCTCCCCTACAACTCATGGTCTCCTGGAAAAGTATTCACACCCAGAGAAAAAAGTAGTGCTCTACTAGAGAGGAATTGGAGGGATGGAGGGGAAGGATATGTATACCTTTAGTTGAACACTACAAGAAAAGTAGTCGTGAACATTTTTACTTCCTTTATGATTTATTCTTTACTATTAGGTAGATGATTTAACAAAAAGTTGGGCTCTTCTCTTTGTATCCCCAAATGGTGACTGAGTTTTTATTTGAGCTAGGAACCAACCTCACTATAAATACTATAGAATCTAAGGGGCGCCTGGGTGGCTTAGTTGGTTAAGCGACTGCCTTCAACTCAGGTCATGATCCCAGAGACCCGGGATCGAGCCCCACATCGGGCTTCCTGCTCAGCAGGAAGCCTGCTTCTCCC
The DNA here is from genome assembly GCA_004023965.1 of Spilogale gracilis. NCBI lineage: Eukaryota > Metazoa > Chordata > Mammalia > Carnivora > Mephitidae > Spilogale > Spilogale gracilis. Next base: position 38,508 of record PITA01009609.1, on the reverse strand, counting down.
TCTCTCACTCCCACTGCTTGTGTCCCCTCTCTCACTGTGTTTCTCTCTGTCAAATAAATAAATAAAATCTTTTTAAAAAATAAATAAATAAATAAATAAATAAATACTATAGGATCTTGGCATTGGTAGGTTTAATATTTATGCTTTCAACTATTTGAAACAGACCACAGAGTTCCATAATATAGTAATTTGTGTTTTTTTCTAAAGCACAAAATTGAATTCCATACCTTACTAGTCTACTGTTAGGTAGTAAGGAGGCCTAGCCACCTATTCTACATCTGTGTATCAAAATACCGTTGGATAATTTGTTACTATGTAGATATTTTAAGAGGTGAATTATTTGCTACCTGATGTTCACTGAACTAGAGATCCAAGTCCCTTTCATCAAAATTAAGGCTATTCTGTGTGTGTGTGTGTGTGTGTGTGTGTGTGTGTGTGTGTGTGTGAGAGAGAGAGAGAGAGAGAGAGAGAGAGAGAAAGAGAAGACAGTTGCTACTGTGGCCCATTTACTTGATCACATCTTTTGCCACCCATCTCTCTGTTCTGCCCCATATTGCCTCAGTCAACCCTCATTTTCCCTCATTTATTTGAATACTGGCTTTGAATTTTTATCTACTTGCCTATAGGGTGTCAAATTGACATCTAGATTATTTCCCTTAATCTTGGCCCTACCAACTCAATGCTTTGATCTTTTCCCAGACCAACCTATGCTGCTGAGGATCCAAGGATGCCTCATGGTAGAATCCTTTTCGGGATGTGACATATTATGTAATTATCACTCACTAAATTAGCAATTTAAATCAGTATTGCAAGGACTTTCAGTGATTCTGTATTTTAAAAATTAATTTCCTATTAAATATAATTTTGCATAATCACTTGAAGCATTACATGACTCATTACATAAATTAGGGGAAATCATTAAAATAAAACTCTGCTGATAGTTAACAATTGACTTTTAGTTACAACTAAATGTATTAATATATAGGTAATTAAAAGTACTACAACATTTTCTTGTTTTAATTTAGCATTTTCTATATTACATATGTCATAATTAAAAATAGAATGAACTGGTATTTACTATTGCACGTTATTTGGTTATTTGCATTCATTCTTGTCATTTAGATAATACTAAATGAGATTATCATTCTCTGACACATAGATCAGGAATCTATAGGCCTAGATAGATCTGGGATATAAGATAGGGAGAAAACATTTTTCTGCTTTTCTGGGAAGGTTGTAATCCATTCATGTCTATTTCTTTTCCTGTGTAGGTAGAGGTGTATGTTGGTTGTCTTGGGCTAGTCTATGCTGCAGTAATGTATTAGTTACATGCATTTTCTTAAATATTAGCAAAATAAGTCTAGCGATATTAATAGGAATACAATATATACATAAAAGGAATAGTGCTAAACTAGTCTTTTTTGTAAAATGCATTATTTGTGTGTTTAATGAAAGTAAGAATTCTATAGTCAAGTATGGAAAACATTGGATTATAAAAGTTTCTTTACTATCCTAAGACTTCTCAGTCATTAATATGCTAATTTATGTTGGATATCTCCAAGAAGCAGATACACTTTGTGGCATTTCTAAAATCTATGACAAAAAACAAACAAACAAAAAAACCCTTTTTCAAGGAGCAGTTTTCTTGACCAGTCAAATAAAGGAATTCTGTGTCAAATAAAGGAATTCTCCCTCCTTAAAAACGAATTCTTCTCTTAACTCCACTTTGTGAATACTCTTTGAAAACTGTGGTCACAGGAATTCTGTGTCAAATAAAGGAATCCTCCCACCTTAAAAACAAATTCTTCTCTCAGTTCCACTTGTGAATACTCTTTGAAAACTGTGGTCTAGACATATCTTTAAATCTAATTAAAGAACAAACATTTATAAAAAAGGCAAACTTCTAAAAAACTTTCCCTGAACAAGTGTTAGGACTACGTTCCCAGAGAGCTACTGTGGGTAATAGAGGAAATTTATTAGAAGAGTGATTTCAGGAGAGTTCTATTAAGTGCAAAGTTCAGATGTATGGTGTTATCTTGCTTTTCTTTGTTATAAACATTAGGAAGTTCCAGATTAAAGTTGGATGTTGGTCATAAAGATAGAATACCCATGATTATGGCAATACATCTCAGAAGTAGTAAGAGCCCAAAAGTCCTTTTCTTATTCTCAGAGTGTTCTTTGATTTGTCTGTCTTAGCCACCTGGAAAAAGACATAAAAATTATGACTATAGAAAGCCAGTATTGGGGAAATTAGTAATCTCACCTGGATGGGAATAAATATAAAGGCAAGTGCAACCATATTCTTTCATAGGTGGCAATCTTCTTTCTTCATTGAGGAAACTAAAGCAAGTCAAAAAGAACTTCCCAAGTCTCCCACCATCCTTCGAAAGCTTTTGTGCCTTTGCATGAGTCCATTACTATCAAGAAACTCCATGTTCCCACTGAAAGCCAACTCTTCCACTATGCCTTGGATCATGTCACTCAGGGCATCCAACACATTGCTTCAGAAGTTCTTCCCTTCTTATCAAGATTTGCTTTCCACTTGGGGCGCCTGGGTGGCTCAGTTGGTTAAGCGGCTCAGGTCATGATCCTGGAGACCTGGGATCGAGCCCCACATCGGGCTCCCTGATCTGCAGGAAGCCTGCTTCTCTCTCTCTCACTCCCCCTGCTTGTGTTCCCTCTCTGGCTTGTTTCTCGCTGTCAAATAAATAAAGTCTTAAAAAAAAAATAAGATTTGCTTTCCATTTACTTATTCCCATGCGCAAACTTATTGCTCTTTCTCCCAGCTTAAAAACAAATTCTTCTCTTAACTCCACTTTGTGAACTAATTGGTGTCTCATATGTCTACTTCTTTGGAGTTTTGCTTCACCACTTCACCCATACTTTCCTGTATGGATTCTCTTGTTGATGAGCTCCACTTTGCAAAATTGATGTCAAATAAGAATAAATTGTTCATTTCTCATCTAACACAGTTCAATACTCTCCTTAATATTCTTTCCTCACTTAGCTCTCAGAACATAAACTTTTGGTCTTTCTCGTTCCTCAATTGTTGCTCCTTTGCAGTCTTTCTTGTTGATTCTTCTTGTCTTTTGCATCTCTTAGTCCTGGTTCTTCCCTCCTTTCCACTTCTTTCTTTTTCTCTTCTCTTTCCTCTTTGACCTTTTCCCTCCCATTACTTTCTTCTATTCTCTTATTATACTTCTCACACATGTGTCCTCTTTTCATGGTTTTAAAATTCAATATACCTGCCATTTCCAAATTTCTGCCTCTAATCCAGATCTATCCTAAACTCCATATATTCAACTATCTAAACTACAGTTCCTGTCAACATGTCCAAAATACAGTTAGTGATACTCTAAGTGAAATTTGTTCCATCTCAGCTGATTGCAACTTCCAGTTACTTACATCGAAACCTTGGAATGACTTGATTCCTTTCTTGCTCTTGCACTCACACCCCATAGTCAGCCCTACTGGCTATACCTTCAAAGTAGTTCCAGAATCTCACAACCACCTATCACCCCCAGTGCCAATATCATTATCATCTCATACGGATTATTGAGTAAAAGTAAATTTCCATCCTTTACCCCTTATAGTCTTTTATCAAACCAGCAATTACTATTATTTTCATAAGGTAAATCAGAGCTTATTATTTCTCTACCAAAAGCTTTTTATTTACCCCTTCTCATTCATAATAAAAACTAAATTTTTTATAAACGTCTACAAGGTCCTATACAATTATCCCAACCCTCCCCCCTTAACTCACTAATTGTATCCTCTTGTTCACTCTGTTCCTGCCAGATTGGACTCCTCACTCCTCCAGGAACATGCCAAGCATGCTTCTTCTTTACAGCTTTTGCACTGGTTGTTTCCTCTATTTCGGGCCACTCTTCTACCCTAAGGCCAACTCTTTCACCTTCTTCTGGTCTTAGCTTAAATGTTATTTTTTCAATGGAATTTCTGGGTCATCCTATTTAATACCACACCATGTTCATCCTCCTCAATACTCCTTATCTCTTTCATCTCCATTTTTCCCCCACATGCACTTATTTACTTACTTAGTGTGTTATTATCTGTTTCCTCTTGATAGAAGTTCCATTAGGATAGGAGTCTCTATTTTGTTCACTGGGTGTCTTAAGTGCCTAAATATATGACTGTCATAGAGTGAATACTCAATAAATTGTGAATAAAAGAATGAATTTGACATCCTACAGAATTCACATATCTCAGCAATTTGATTTTCTGAAACATTACAGAATCCTTCATCTCATAAAAGATTAATCTGAATAGAGCTATGTTGACTATACTAAATAAGAGTGGCATCTGTTGATAAAGATACTGAGAATCTGAGAGTCATCCAGCAATTTTTTAAATCTTAAGTAATATCTCTTGTTATTAATTTATTCTCATTATTTTTTGTCAGACATTTTAGTGTTAGAAAATTTCCTGTTCATAAGCCATATCCAAACTCAGACTGTCTCATGAGAAATTTTTTTGAAAGGAGAGAAAAATCAGCACTTTAAATACTCAGAAACCTAGGATACTGCCCCTCAGTTGTAAGAAAATCAAAGGGGAGCTTTGGAAAAACTTACTGAGTTAAGAAGTTAAGTCAAGTGTTAACTTTTTTAGATAGACAATCTCTCCTGAATGGAATTGTGGGCTTATCTTCTAAAAACCTTTAAAAGGAATCCTCCTTCCCCCAACCCCTTTGAGTTGTGTGTCTTGGCATAGGCACCTAAACATATAATTTAAATTTCATTTTAAAGCCGTAATAAATGGTGTACTGATAATTACCCTATTTTGATTATTATAAAAAAAGAATTTTGTCTTCCCTAACACTTCTAGAATATTTTCTAATTGATCATAAAGTAGGCCAAAAGAAATCTCAATGAATTCATGTCTAGATTATAAAGTGTCTTTTCTTCTTGGACTACTAACGGAAAGACTGACATGAACCAGATTCTGCCTAGAGCTCCTTCATGGGAACTGAAAAAAAGCTTCTGCAGAGGATTTCAGGGCCTTTTAGTTCTGGATCCGGCTATGCCTGAAGCCAGAACTCCTCTTGGACTCTTCAGTTGTGGAAGACCAAACATGACTTCTTTTTGCTTAAGACAACCCAAGTTAAATTCTAGCACTTGTCACTCAAATAAACCCTTCATCAGGTGTCAGGAGCAGCAAGGAATCACACTGAGTTGCTCCATAGAAGGAAGGGAGAAGATAGGACACAAGGGAAGGTAATGCTTAGGTAAGAAGATGAATATGTGCTAGCCTAGTAGAGAGAGTGATCCCCTGAGAATAGGAGGAAGTAGGGGTGACAAGTTAAATTGTGGAGCTTCCCCTCCCATTTAGCTGCCCTGGAAGACTCCATGGAGACAGTACATGCTGGGGTATGTGTGCCTCAGCCTTAATATCAGGAGTGTGAGCCCCTATGATCAATCCTGTGGTCAGCATAGACTGCAAGGCTACCCAAAACTGTGCTGGGGCGTGACAGTTTAAACAGTTCCTGTAAAATAGCCTCAATATGCTACAAATGTTTTCATTTCCACTGTGTTCCCTAATATAAGAAGAGATTGGGAAGCACTAGAAGAGGCCTGCCATGTGGAGCTTCTATCACAGTGTCCATAGTAGATAGGATAATGGCCCTCCAGAGATGTCTATGTTCATCCCAGAATCTATGTGTATATTCAGGTCCAGGGCAAGGGGAAGTTAAATTTGCAAATGGAAGCAAGATTGCTAATCAGCTGACTTAAACATAACAAGATTGTTAATAAGAAAGAGAATGTGGACACGTCGGAATTCAGAAATGGCATCTGGAGAAAGACTGGGGTTACTTTTGCTGGCTTTGAAGATGGCAGCGGGAGACACTGACCAAGGAATGAGGGCAGCCTCTAGGAGCCGGATGGGGCAAGAAAACAGACTTGTCCCTTAGAGCTTCCAGAAAGAAATATAAGCCTACCAGACTGTGATTTTAGTCCAGTGAGACCCATTTCAGACTTCTGACCTTTGAAACTATAATAAATTTATGTTGTTTTTAAGCCACTGAGTTTGCGGTCATTTGTTACAGCTGCAGTAGGAAATGAACACAGCCAGTGATGACAGATGTGGACTAAAGGCCAGGCCTGTCCCTTGCTAGCCCAGGATTCCTGTACCTTTCTCAGAGGGTGGCAGAGTACATTGATAATGGTGATATTGACCATCCCATCAGCAAGTAGGTACGGTATCCAAACCAGATTTAGTTTTATCTGGAAAATTAGGTGCTTGCCTCAGAGTATCATGAAACAAATTTGTACCCAATAATATTGCTTACCAATTACATAGCATCAATTTTGAATTTTGTTTGCTTATATTCTTTTGAAGTTACTTTTTCAAGTCTTCACAACTGTGTCTGTAAAACCCCTCACTGGAGGATTTCCGTTGTTTGACGTTTATGCCTATCTCCCTTTTGACACTATCCTCACCAGCAGTAGCACTATACTCTCTTCGTTGATAATCACCACTAAACTTTCCTGATCGTGTTTTCACCTTGCATCTACTTTGAGCAACACTCAGCTAACTACAGTCTCTCATTTCGTCTGTTCTTGACCATGTCTCCTACCTCAGTGAAAGTCATTAGGCCCTTCTCACTCCCTCATTTATGAAGACAGCTGTTGTCTTGTTATCCTAAAGGCACTGATTGTCATGAATGAGCTATCCTTAGACCCTAACCTCTCTTGGGGTTCTAACTAGTTGTTGGTTTTTTTCCCTTAAACTCTGCTGGTTGCAGTTTGTTGAAAGCTTTCTTTTTATTCCATTCTCTGATTTTATTTTTTTCTGACCACCTTTCCACTGAATTCTAAACACATTTTTAAAAATAATCATTTGTTTATCAACTGCCCAAAGCTTTTAATTAGAAATTGACTTGTAATAGTGTCTGCAGCATTCTGCTGTGTAATAAAAATATGGGAAAATTCTATTTCATTTCATTTCATATGGAAACATACCACTAATTGGACTCATATGTTCTTATATTGGTGGTACTTGGTCACATTTTTGCCAGACCACTTTTTTTCCCCCAACTACTCTGAGTAGTGACAGGAAGGTGTAGACTATACTCCTAGACCTTTAATTTTACCTGTTGACTGTGTCTTGGATACTCAGATGCTAATTTTCATATATCACGAAGAATTTTCCACATTAAACTACAACATAAAGACTGACTTTGCCATTATTTCTTATAAAAATCACTTGGTACATATTGGCTTAACTGTAGTTTCAGATGTATTGTTAGTTTTAATTAGATGGATTAAAATACATATTGCCCAAAGGTGAAAAGACTTTTTTTATTAAAGATTTTTTTTTTTTTTTTGACAGAGAGAAACACAGCTAGAGAGGGAACACAAGCAGGGGGAGTGAGAGAGGGAGAAGCAGGCTTCCCGCCGAGCAGGGAGCCCGATGTGGGGCTCGATCCTGGGTCTCTGGGATCATGACCTGAGCCGAAGGCAGTCGCCTAACCAACTGAGCCACCCAGGCGCCCTGGTGAAAAGACTTTTTTTCAAAATGGCCAGGTTGTTCACTTTTTCCATTGTTACTGGTAAAGAAGAAAAAATTACTTTTATTCTATTTAGCCTACTCCCTGAGGGACAGAGTTTTTTTCATCGAGTTTCACTGATGCTTTAGCATCTGTGACACAGCAGAAGCTGGAACATTACAAATGTCTGTAATTGTTTGCATCGCTGTAGGGAATATAATGTTAATATCTATTACTGGACTAAATGAATGAATTAAGTAGCCAGAAACAAATATGATTGTCAAGCATGATTTAGTTGGCGTATAGCTTTAGAACAGCTGCCAAATTTAATATGGAGGGTGGAGGAAGGTTTCATAAATTTGCAACTAACATTTGCAACATTTGGACACCTCTGCTTCCCCACTAGATGGAGGCCTTGCTTTGCTTTAAAGCTGTGGATACCCCGGGTCCTGCAGTGAGCTATGAAATGAATAGCTTTCTACAGGGTTTTTCCTTTTCCTTCTGTGTTCCATTGCTCTTTCTATTGTTAGCCATCAATTGTGCATTGTGCATGCTTTTGTCCTTTGGAGAGGGCCATAAAGAAAGAGAAGGTGAAGTCAGAAGCAGGGACAGTAGGAAAAATCAGAGGGTAGAGCTGTTACTAGCACAAGCTCCACTGTGAGGAAGGCTGGGGTTTTCCTTCAGTTCCTCCATTTTCCCCATCACATCACTCCCACCTGCCGCCTGCTCCTGGGCACAAAGGATACACCTGTAGCATTCCTGCTGTATATCAAGACATACCTTTTCAGTGTCCCATGTCTGCATTTGGATTCATATGAATATTTGGTTCATCTAAGGCTGTGCTCATTGAACAGATTTTATGTGTTGGGCTCCCCCAGTACAAGTTTTCTGGCCTTGAGGGTGGGTCCTGCAGATGAAGGAAGGGCAAGGGGAGTAAAACTGGATAAAGACTAAAGTTTTGGTATTTAATCTGGTCAGATATTCTTTGCCCCATAATACTTAGGGAACTTAAGTTTTTAAGTATGATAAAATGTTTGCCATTTTAACCATGTTTAAGTGTATAGTTCAGTGGCATTAAATACATTCATATTTTCATGTAACCATACCATTGTCCATTTCTAGAACCTTTCTTCAGATAAACTGAAGCTCTGTACCCACTAGAAAATAACTCCCCATGCTCTCTTCCATCTTCAATGCCCATTTTAACCACTATTCTACCTTCTGTCTCTGTGAATTTGACTATTCTAGGGATACTTCATATAAGCGGAATCACACAAAATTTTCCTTTTGTGATTGACTTATTTCACTTAGCCTCCCGTATTCAAGGATTATCCATGTTGTAGCATGTGTTGGAATTTTCTTCCTTTATTAGGCTTAATAATATTCCATTGAGTGTCTGTACCACCTTTTAGTTATCCCTTTATTTGCTGATGAGTTGCTTTCACCTTTTAGCTGTTGTGAATAATGCTACTAAGAACACTAGCCTATAAGTATTTGAGTTCCTGTTTTTTAATTCTTTTGTGTTTACACCTAGGAGTGGAGTTGCTGGATTTTGTTGATTCTATTTAACTTTTGGTGTAACAGCCAAACTGTTTTTTGTAGCAGCTGCACCATTTTGCATTCCCACCAGTAAAGCTCAAGGGTTCCACTTTCTCCACATCCTCACCAACACTCTGGAGGACTTCTTATTACCTGTATGGATCTGAATAGCTACAGACCTGCCCAGGATTTCCCTCAAGGGCATGGAAGAAGAGCCAGCTGTGAGAGCCAGTGTGGAGAGTTGAGCAGAGAACCAATAGCCACTCTCTGCTTGCACTCTATGCCCTGTGGAGTCCCCCTTGTCCAACAAACTGGAAGCAGTCAGATGGTCAGACAGCAGTGACTGTTAGGAAGTGGCTGAGGCTGGTCCCATTTCCCAACCAGATCCTAAAGTAGCCGGGCTTTATTCCTAAGAACTAAGACCTAGCGGGCCGAGAGCTCTGGATCTTATTCTACCTTTTGATCTTCCATGCCTATAAGTAGACAAAACGAGTAGAGCCAAGGCCTGCAGATATGTTCTTTATTTTGTATAGATTCGTCCTTTCCTTTCTTCTCAAAAATTGAGGTTAAAAGACTTAGAGCTATAGACATAGACTCTGGCAAATCAGAAATTCTCAACCCTCTTTTTCAATTACAGTGTTTCTCTCCACCACCACCTCTGCCCTTTCATCATATGGCTCGTTTTGAGGTCAGAATGAAGACTACTAAAATCTGCAACTTAAATAGTCATGGTTTCTTTCCTTCTTGTTGTCCAAATCTGTCCTTTTTGGAGTTTCTTGTAGAACGCATGGTGGTATCTCGGTGCCATGTCCCATGTCCCCAGCTTCTTCAGTGGTAGAAATTAGTTCTAATTTCATCCTTTTCATGAACTTTTTAATTTGTTCATGAAATGTGTTCGTAACCTTGTGCTGTCATGGTCCACAGTTAAGCAATTAAAGATATATAAAATGAGTATTTGGGGGCTCACAATGACTGAATGAAGTAGCTAAGGGCCAGAGGTGAAACTGAGGCTCCCCCACCCAGGGTCAAGCAGCAATATTAATTGACAATCCTTAACAGTTATCCTCAGCACTTTGTGAACATTAATTAAACCTCACATCACTCTGTGGGAGGCAGATTTTGTTATCTCTGTTTTTACAGATGAGGAAACTATCATAATAAGACTAAGGAACAAATTACTGAAAGAATATCTGCCTAAGACTTTGACTTTTCACAGTCCTGTAAGTATTGGAAAAATGGGGACAAATACATTCTCTTCCTCTACCTTCCTCCCCTCAACTAAAGGGCTGCTTGGAATTTCAAGGACGTTTTGAAACAACATGACTTTTATTTTACTTTTTTCCCTTTTTGCCCAGGTCTTTGAAGAATTTAGAAATCAAGAAAAATCTATTCCTGTAATTAAAATGTGAGAGCAAAAGCTATTTGTAGCAGAAAAACATCCCATTAATGTGATTTCCTTGTGGTGGATTGACAAGTTCAAAGCAGGAATGTATGTTGCCATGGGCACCAGATTCTATTTGCTCTGCTGGTTCATTTTACTTAGCTGCTGAAGGAGGAGGGTAACATTCAGCTAGAAATCACTTGAGCATTGTTAGAATAGATTTGTAATTTTTATGTAACACCTTCTCTTTTTAGATCTATACAGATAACAGCACCAAACTGTTTACAGTCACTTTAGGGGCAGAGTCTTCGGAATCTTTCAGGAACATAAACCATCGAAGGGGTGTGTGAGGGGGTGCCTTTTCTCCCTTCTCTAACATCTCATCCATAACAGGCAGTAAATAAATATTTGTCAAAAAGATGGGGGGATGGACAAATGGAGGACTCATTATCCTTCACCAGCTGTCTGAGTTAGACTTTGGGTTCATGGGGAGGGAGGCTGGGAAGAAAGGGAAGAGGAAAAGGGAGAATGTCAGGAGAAAGAAGGCAGCAGACATTCTGGATGGCCTGTAATCACTCAGACACAGGAAGGCAGAATCAAAACTGTCCTGCAGGGAGAGAACAATGAGCAAGTGAGAGATTGGTGCTACTTTCCTAAGGCTACTGAAGTCAAATCCACAAAAAGCAGTTAATTTTTATTAGCCTGATGTTCCCAATTTCCTCTCTCTACCTTCACTAAGCTTATAAGGTCTCAGCAAGTGAGAAATGGTGGGGGCTGGGGTGGGGGTGGGGGAAAACTCTCCTGCTCTAGAGGGACAGGAGTGGTTTCCTCGCACTGAACCAAAGAATGAAGTTTTGCTTCATTTGTTTCAAGTTATCAGGGCCAGGTGACTTTCCTTTTGAATTATGCATTTTTTTGCCCTGACAAATGAAACCCCCTGCCAATGTCTTTGAATCAGGAAAGGCTCTGCAGCAGCAAGCATTTCACAATTTAGAATGATGGTTCCAGAATTGCAAGGGAAGTGGCAATATTTCATCGAGATTTTTCTCCCTTCCTTCTGACTCGTACCCCATGCTCAGTGTTGTCTAAGCAAATGCTGGCAGTGTCTTTTGTATCTGCATGATGCCTAAGTAAGCAAAAGGCTGGATAAAGCAAATGTCTTCCAAATCTCCATTTATCATGAACACAGATTGTAGTTTCAGCTCTTTTGCTTGATGCAAATCAGCTGACAGATGCATAGCAGCAGCAACAGCAAATCTTATGACTGAGAGAGTGCTGTCTGCTGCTGAATTTATATTTGTATTTTTTCTGGGAAGGGATAAATTGTGAAATAAAATTATTTGGTGTTGCTGCTCCCTGGCCTCTCTGCTCCACTGCTCCTCTTTAGCCCCCAACATACACCCCTTCAGGGCTCTAGTACCCAGAAGGCTGATGGCTTGGCTGTCCCTGGGGTTCAGGGTCCAGGGTTCCTTCACAGTTTACCTTCCAGTTCCGGACTCTTCTTTCTTTCCTTCTTGCCTTTCCTCCTCAATTCCCCAACCACTAACTGCCCCCAATTACATCCTTTTCTCACTTACTCCTTGGCCCTTGTAGGTAATTGTTTCATCATGATTTCTGATAATTTGATACACTAATTCACATTAAGTATTAATGCATAGTAATAAAATCCCACTAAAATTAAGGGACTGGGAAGTAAGGTTATAGGGTTGGGGAAAGGAACCAGGGGGGAATTGCTTAAGAATCTATTTTAAATCACTTACCATTTAGGTTGCTTTATGCTATAAGCCATCTGAAATTTCCAGCAAAATTCACCATTCATAGGGTTTGTTCATCCTGTGCTTTTCCAAATCTCTAGCACACTGCTGTGCATTTCGGAAGGCACACAGAGGCCAATCCCTATTTCTGAATAAATCCCAATTACCATGTATCTCATCCTTTAAAATAATTTCATTAGTATAAATATATATTACAAAAGTAATATTTCCTTTTGTAAACTCTTCAAACAATACAGAAGTGTGTGAGGAAAAAAAATGTCCCTTCTTCCTAATTCCTTTCTTTTTAGAGAATAGCACTAATAATAATTTGCTGGTTATTCTTCAGATTTTTTTTTTTGGTGAGTGCATATAATTATATGCTCTGTAACTTATTATAAATTACTTAAGTATACATGTTAGCTTTAATCAGTACCTTAGAGCTGATTAGTTAATCTTCGGCATGTACTAATCAAGGTAAATATTCAAGGGATGGTCAGTTACCATTGAAAGACTAATCAGAAGACCACACTCTGGAAAAACTACTATAAGCTCTCCAATCATTTATTATTTTAGCATATAATGGATACTAGAAATAATTTTTCCTTTGTAAAACCATTAGTATTCAAGATGTATGAATTGACTAAAAATGTTATATACGTACACTTGCACATGATGAATAGGGAGTAAGACATTCCTCTACCCTAGACTGGCACACTAGGTTGAGGATTGCATTCTGTCCTGTGTGCACTTTGAGCTAAGAGAGGTGACCATGCTTGTGTTTATACCTGCCTGCTAAGAAATCTTCATCTCCTGTGCAAAAGTCCTTCTGAGATCTGTGGTCATTGTCTCATGTAGCCCCTGATGGTGCAGCTGTGGGGGAAGAGACCATTACTACTACCTACTTCTAACCTTTGGAACCCACAGCTATCTATCAAAAAGAACCTAATGTTTGTGAACCAACTGGGTTGGGTCAGTTCTGAATACACTTATAATAGTACAAATAAGTAAAAATAAATAGATATTAGAATATATACTTATTTAAAAAGACAAAGAAAAATAGGATCATACAATATATATTGTTCACTCAAAATATGTTGTGGAGTAAATTTCTAATTATACGAATTTGGGGTACATGCAGGATATTGGAAGAAGAGATTTGGGTTAAGATGGACTTTTATTTTTTATTATTTTTGTTTAAGGTTTTATTTATTTATTTGAGAGAGAGAGAGAGCATGGAAGTGCAAGTGAGGGAAGGGGAGGGACAGAGGGGGAAGAAGAAGGAGAGAGAAAATCTCAAGTACACTCCACATGGAGCAAGGAGCCTGCCCGATGCAGGGCTCCGTCTCAAGACCCTGAGATCATGACCTGAGCCAAAACAAAGTGTCGGATGCTTAACTGACTGAGCTGCCCAGGCACCCCAAGATGGACTTCTAAAAATCTTAAATTCATATCACATGAGTGAATGTCCTACTGGGGAGATGAGTTCTCTCTTCAGAGCAGGCTAGGCATTTACAAACATTTATTTATTTATTTATTTGTGATTTTCATAGTAAAAAACATTGATCATGGAAAGATTGAGAAAAATGAAGAAGAAAATAACATCATCCCTAATGCTCCCATTTGGATACAACGATACAACGGTATTGACAATTAGATGTGTTTTCTTTCTGTTGTGAGTTTGTGTGTGTGTGTGTGTATGTGTGTGTGTAGACATCTGTACATACACTCTCATAAATAATACTAAAGGTATAGTTTTTTATATGCTTCTTTCACTTAGCATTATATAGTGAGCATTTCCCTGATCATTACAATGACTTGAAAACATAATTCTTGGTTATTTAATAATTCCACCATATAGATATAACATAATTAAACCATTGCACTGTCATTGGACATTTGCATATTTGAATTTTTTGTTTTAGTATTATATTTTGACATATTCTAGTATTAAAGCTCTGCTCTCATCTCTGATGCTAGAATCCTGTATTGTTTGGAAAGCATAGTTTATATATAACCTATTTCAACCTTCTAATTCATCTGTCATCCTCCAAAAACAAACAGAAAACTCTCTGACCTCATGCTCTGTCATTTAGAAGCATTTGAAAGGTTTTTAGGGAAAAAAAAAAGATTGCTGTAAGGGAATTGTTAGTGTTACAAGCCATGCTTTTGTTTTTTAAAAAAGAAAAGCCTCCTCATTCTATTTCTGATGGCTAGTTCTGGGAAGCATGGTTTAGGATTCCAGTCTGACTTAACCATCAGAATCCTCCTTCTCCAGATTCTGTGCTAGCTCCATTCTTTCCCAGTGGATCTCACTGGTCCTGCCATTAAACCCCATCCACTGAGGCACCCTTTAGTCACTGAGTTCAAATGATTCTGTCCTCCTTCATTTCCTGTTTTCTTGGGGGGAAATAGCATCCCAGCCCCAAGCTCTAAAAAGTAGGAGTGAGGTGGTACCAGCCATCTTGTTCCACAGTGAAGCAGAGAGAATTCACAGCTGTTCTCTGTCAGCTCTCTCATCTTGTGAGTCTGTGAAGTGACAGTTTCCATGGGCTCCAAGTAGATGTTAGGAAGCTTTTTAGAGTCCTCTGACCCTGGAAGCTGCTAATTAAAGTGCCACCACGATGCCTTCATTGGCTCTGAGCTAGTTACACGTACATTTTAAAGAGCTGACCTCTCTCCTTTCTGTCTCTTGTACCCCATTGTGAGTTCTGTGGGTGGCCAGCAAATAATAACAGATAATAACCCTCTCTTATTCTTTCAGACCTCTACAGAAATGCAAATCACTGCCTTCAGAAGGAAGCACACAGGCATATGAATTTTATATCAGCAGGGATTACCAATGAGTCATGCTTGAGGCTGTTGTAAAAACTATTCAGGTGGGAAGGCTAGCATTGCAGTAAGACAATACGATGGGGAGTGTCTCTCTCTCTCTCCTGAATGTGCAATTATTATAGAGCGCACAACACATACACAGCCACACTTTTCCTATCCTACAAAAAACAGACCATTACATAAATATATGCCCAAATCTCCACAGGACGGAAAGCTAAACTCTCCAAAATCAAATGGTTGTTATAGTGCAGAAGAAAATAAATCTGGAAGATGGTGAGCAGAGTTAATACCTGAGTGACTGCCAGAACTCATGCAGATGTGTGTTATTTATGCCTTTAATTGTTATTTCTAGTAGGTGTCTGCTGCCAGTGCACATGAGTTAAGTACTGTAAAATAACAGATGTCACCTATCACAAGAACAACAGGGTGTCAACATAAGCAGTAGTGTAAATCCGATTACTTTAGATACTAGGGAAAAGAAGAGAAAGTACACAAAAGCAGATGAGCCTGTGATGGTAATTTATAAAACAAATTATCCCATTCAAATATGTTCTATACTAACTATGTATCTGCACTGAGTACACTAAGGAAGAAAAGCCATCTTGGAATAACAGAGCCTATTTGGGTAACGAAGTTTCCCTTCTTTCTTAAAAGGGCAAAGAAGAGGAAATGAATGATAGAGAACAAAGGGAGAGAACCAGCCAGGCAGTGACATTTTCTAGAGAAAGGCACGTGGATGCAAGAAAAGGACTGAAAAAAGTCTTGGATGTAAATTTTAAAAGCATCATTAGTGATCTTGCCGAGAGAAGACATGCACTGAAGCTTACAGTATAGCATTAAATGATGGTGCTAACACCACAGACCAAGAGAGTTTACAAAGACATAGGGGAGCTCGGAGATTTGAGCAAAAACATAACAAGATTCCACTGAGGAAAGTGAACACAAACACGTCTGGGGAAAATAATCTTCAATAAAAATCCCCAGTTGGAGAAGAAAAGGTGTAAAGCCTGGACTTGGAGTGATAGCAGATAGCTAATTCTATTTGAGTTGCAAGGTATTACAACAGCCTAGAAAGAGGAGAATTCCCTTTGGGATTTTAAACGCAGAAGCGTTTCATTATGAGGCATTCACAAAGGAACTCATGTCCCTTATTACATATCGGAATACATGAACCTTGTTCACAATATAAAATACAGTTTGGACCATGTAAATATGCAGATATGGCTAAAACTATCCTCTCATTTCTAGTCAAAAGATAGAAATTTGATTATACCAACCTGTGATTTTCAGAGCTAAAGGAAATATGTAATAATAATAGCACTTACTACATGCCAGCCACTGTTGTAAACACTTTACGTATTTAACTAAATTCTTACAACACACCCCAAAATAGGTGCAGTTATCTTCCTCAACAGATGAGGAACAAGGATGTAGAGAGCTTAATGGAACTTCCCAAGGCTGTACATTTAATAAATGGTGATGCAACACCACCAAGAAACACACAATCCCATTAAAAATATGGGCAAAGGACCTGAATAGAACTTTTTCCAAATATGGCCAATAGACACTTGAAAAGATGCTCAACATCCCTCATCATCAGGGAAATGCAAATCAAAACCACAGTGAGGTATTATCTTATACCTGCCAAAATAGTTAGAATAAAAAAGGCAAGAAATTACAATTGTTGGTGAGGATGTAGAGAAAAGGGAACCCTCATGCACTGTTGGTGGAAATGCAGAATGATGCAGCCACTGTGAAAAACAGTGTGGAGGTTCCTCACAAACTTAAAACCAGAAATGCCACATGACCAGATAATTCCACTACTGGGTATTTATTTACCAAAAGAAAACAAAACCACTATTTTGAGGAAGTGTGCCACCCCTGTGTTTATTGAAATATTATTTATAATAGCCAAGATATAGGATATATATAGTATCATGCAGTCATAAAAAGGATGAGATCTTGCCATTTGCAATAACATGGATAGACCTAGAGGTTATTATGCTAAGTGAAACAAGTCAGATTGAGAAAGATAAATACCATATGATCTCACTCATATGTAGAATCAAAACCAAAATAAGCCAAATGAATAAACAAAAAAACAGAATCAGACCTACAAATACAGAGAACAAACTGATGGTTGCCAGAGGGACAACAGGGAGTGGAGGAATGCAAGATGGGTGTAGGGGAGTGGGAGATAGAAGCTTCCAGTTATAGAATGACTAAATCATGGGAATAAAAGGCAGAGCATAGGGAATATAGTCAGTGGTGTTGTAATAGTGGTGTATGGTGACAGTAGCTAAGTAGCTACACTTGTGTTGCACACAGTGTTACATAGAGATAGAGATGTTGAGTCACTATGTTGTACACCTGACACTAATGTAATATTTTGTGTCAAATATACTCTAATAAAAAATAATTGTGATTCTGGAATTCAGACTCAGACAGACTATCTCCCAAGTTCATGACCATCTATCACTACATGAGACTTCCTATCTGTGACAGAAAAGGAGGCTTATTTGATAACTCCCTTCATTTTGTAGATAGGCTTTATCTCTGAATGGGACTAGAAGGGGTGACAACATATCTTTGGCCATCTATGCTGATGTATGCTTTCTTGTCCCCTCACTCCCAAATATTTAGCTCTCCAAAAGGAATATAAGTGGCCTGTAGGAAATGGGGTCAGAGGTTGAATTTTGTGATTCCAGCACCTGGACATTCTTCATCCCTAACAAGCTGTAATGGTCTCTAAGAGACACAGACATGCTAGAGAATAGGAAGAGCCTATTTAGATCTAAGGATCCCTCATGACTTTTGTTACTGATTGAAAAATGAGAACTGTAATGGGGTGATGGGATGACTCCATTGGTTGAGCATCCAACTGTTGATTTTTGGCTTAGGTCATGATCTCAGCATTTTTGGGATGGGGCCCTGAGTCTGGTCCTGTGCTGGAAATGGAGCCTGCTTGAGATTCTCTCTCTCTCTCCCTCTGTCCCTCCTGCACCTCCCTGTTTTTTTGGTTTTTGTTTTTGTTTTTATTTTTGTTTGGAGAATTTTTCTTTCATTTTATGGAAAAATTTAAATCTACAAAAAAGTAGAGAAGATAACACAATGAATCCTTAGATATTCATGTCCCAGATCCAACAATGAGCCATTCATAACCAATCTTGTTCATCAATAACTCCAAGGATTATGTCTCCTCCTGAATTATTATTTTTTATTATGTTCAGTTAACCACTGTATAGTACATCATTAGTTTTTGATGTAGTGTTCAGTGACTGATTAGTTATGTATAACACCCAGTGCTCATCACAGTGCATGCCCTCCTTAATACCCATTACCTTGTTACCCCCTTTCCACACCCCCTCCTCTGAAACCCTCATTTTGTTTCCTGGGGTCCATAATCTCTCATGGTTTGTCTCCCTCTCTTATTTCCCCCTTCAGATTTCCCTCCCTGCTCCTATGGTCCTCCATGCTATTGCTCACATTCCACATATGAATGACGCCATTTGATAATTCTCTTTTTCTGCTTGACTTATTTCACTTAGCATAATCCCCTCCAGTTCACTCCACGTCGATGCAAATGATGGGTATTCATCGTTTCTGATGGCTGAATAATATTCTATTGTGTATATGGACCACATCTTCTTTATCTATTCATCTGTTGAAAGGTATCTATGCTCCTTCCACAGTTTGGCAATTGTGGACATTGCTGCTCTGAACATTGGGGTGCATGTGCCCCTTCTTTTCACTACATCTGTATCTTTGGGGTAAATACCAAGTAGTGCAATTGCTGGGTCATAGGGTAGTTCTATTCTTAACCTCCGTATTGTTTTTCAGAGTGGCTCTACCAGCTTGCATTCCCACCAACAGTGTAAGAGGGTTCCCTTTCTCCACATCCTCGCCAATATTTGTTGTTTCCTGTTTTGTTAATTTTTGCCATTCGCACGAGTGTACGGTGGTAACTCATTGTGGTTTTGGTTTGTTTTTCCCTGATGGCTGGTGATGTTGAACATTTTTTCATGTGTCTGTTAGCCACTTATATGTCTTCTTCAGAAAAATGTCTCTCTTCATGTCTTCTGCCCATTTTTCGACTGGATTATTTGTTTTCTGAGTGTGGAGTTTGAGAAATTCTTTATTGATCCTGGATATCAGCCCTTTATCTATAATGTCACTTGCAAATATCTTCTCCTTTTCTGGGGGTTGCCTCTTAATTTTGTTGACTGTTTCCTTTTCCATGCAGAAGCTTTTTATCTTGAAGTCGCAAAAGTTCATTTTTGCTTTAATTTTCCCTTGCCTTTGGAGATGTGTCTTGAAAGAAGTTGCTATGGCTGATGTCGGAGAGGATACTGCCTACGCTCTCCTCTAGGATTTTGATTGACTTCTGTCTCACACTGAGGTCTTTCATCCATTTTGAGTTTATCTTTTTGTATGGTGTAAGGAAATGGTCTAGTTTCATTCTTCTATATGTAGTTATTCAAAAATTTCCCAGAACCACTTATTGAAGGGACTGTCTTTTTTCCATTGGATATTTTTCCTGACTTGTCTAAGATTAGTTGATCATAGTGTTGAGGGTCCATTTCTGGAGTCCCTATTCTGTTCCATTGGTCTCTGTGTTTTTGTACCAATTATCATGCTGTCTTGGTGATCACAGCTTTGTGATATAGCTTGAAGTCAGGCACAGTGGTGCCCCCAGTTTGTTTGTTTGTTTGTTTTTTCACCATTCCCTTGGTGATTTGGGATCTTTTCTGGTTCCATACAAATTTTAGGATTGTTTGTCCAGTTCTTTGAAAAATGCCAATGGTATTTTACTAGGGATGGTATTGAAACTGTAAATTGCTCTGGGCAGGATGAACATTTTAACAATATTTATTCTTCTGATACATGAGCATGGAATGTTTTTCCATCTTTTTTGTGTGTGTCTTCCTCAATTTCTTTCATGGGTGTTCTGTAGTTTCTGGAGTATAGATCCTTTATCTCTTTAGCTAGGTTTATTCCTGGGTATCTTATGGTTTTTGTTGCTATTGTGAATGCAATCAATTCCTTAATTTCTCTTTGTACAGTTACATTGTTAACATATAGAAAAGCAACGGATTTCTGTGCATCGATTTTGTATCCTGACACATTGCTGAATTGCTGTATGAATTCTAATAATTTGGAGGTGGAATCTTTTGGGTTTTCCATGTAAAATATCATGTCATCTGTAAAGAGAGAGCGTTTGCCTTCTTCTTTGCCAATTTGGATGCCTTTTATTTTGGTGTTGTTGTTGTCTGATTGCCAAGGCTAGGACTTCTAGCACTATGTTGAACAACAGGGCATTCCTGTCGTGTTCCTGATCTTAAGGTGATCCTTAAGACCCTGATCATAAGATAATGATATTTGCTGAGGTCTTTTCATAGATGGTTTTTATGATATTGAGGAATTGTCCCTCTATCCCTATACTCTGAAGAGTTTTAATCAGGAACGGATGTTGTATTTTGTCAAATGCTTTTTCTGCATCAATTAAGAGGATCGTATGGTTCTTGTCTTTTCTTTTATTGCTGTGTTCTATCATGTTGATTGATTTGCAAATGTTGAACCACCCTTGCATCCAGGTATAAAACCCACCTGACCGTGGTAAATAATCCTTTTAATGTGCTGTTGGATCCTATTAGCTAGGATCCTGTTGAGCATTTCAGCAAACATGTTCGTCAGGGATATTGGCTTGTAATTCTCCTTTTTGATGGGGTCTTTACTTGGTTCTGGGATCAGGATAATGATAGCCTTATAGAAAGGGTTTGGAAGTTTTCCTTCTGTTTCTATTCTTTGAGACAGCTTCAATAGAACGGGTATTATTTCTTCTTTAAATGTTTGGTAGAATTTCCCTGTGAAGCCATCTGGCCCTGGAATTTTGTTTTTTGGGAGGTGTTTTTATTACTGTTTCAACTTAGTTACTGGTTATTTGTCTATTTAGATTTTCTGTTTCTTCCTGTTTCAGTCTTGGTAGTTTGTAAGTTTCCAAGAAGGCATCTATTACTTCCAGGTTGCTTAATTTGTTGGCATATAGTTGCCGTAATAATTTCTAATAATTGTTTCTATTTCCTTGGTGTTAGTCATGATTTTATTAATTAATTTTTATTATTTTCATTCATGATTTTATTAATCTGGGTCCTTTCTCTTTTCTTTTGGCCAGTGGATTATCGATCTTATTAATTTTTTCAAAGGACCAGTTTCTAGTTTTGTTGATCTGTTCTACTGTTTTTCTGGTTTCTATTCCATTGCTCTCTGCTCCAATCTTTATTATTTCTCTTCTGCTTGGTTTAGGTTTTGTTTGCTGTTCTTTCTCCAGCTCCTTTAGGGGCAGGGTTAGCTTGGACATTTAGGATTTTTCTAATTTTTTTGAGAGAGGCTTGGATGCTTATGTATTTTCCCCCTAGGACGCCTTTGCAGTATCCCATAGGTTTTGGACTGATGAGTTGTTGTTCTCATTGGTTTCCATTAGCTGTTTAAGTTCTTCTTTAATTTACTGGTTGACCCATTCATTCTTTAGTAGGATGCTCTTTAACTTCCAGTGTTTGAATTCCTTCCAAATCTTTTCTTGTGATTGAGTTCCAATTTTAACGCATTGTGGTCTGATAACATGCAAGGAATAAACTCAGTCTTTTGGTAATGGCTGAGACCTGATTTGTGACCTATTATGTGGTCTATTTTGGAGAAAGTTCCATGTGCATTCGAGAAGAATGAGTATTCTGTTGTTTTAGGGTGGAATGTTCTGTATACATCTATGAAGTCTAATGTGTCATTCAAAGCTCTTGTTTTTTTGTTGATCTTCTTTTGCATGATCTGTCTAATGCTGAGAATGGAGTCTTAAAATCTTTTATTATTAATGTATTATTGTTGATCTGATTCTTTATTTTGTTTAACAGCTAGCTTATATAGTTGGCTGCTCCCATGTTGAGGGCATAGATATTTACAAGTGTTAGATTCTCTTGTTGGATAGACCCTTTAAGAATGATATAGTGTCCCTCTGGATCTCTTATTACAATCTTTGGTTTAAATTCTACTTTGTGTGATACAAGAATTGCTACCCCAGCTTTCTTTTGTGGTCCATTGTCATGATAAATGATTCTCCATCCTCTCCCTTTCAGTCTGGAGGTGTCTTTAGGATCAAAATGAGTCTCTTGTAGACAACGTATGGATGGGTCCTGTCTTACGACCCTGTGCCATTTCACATTGACTTTGAGAGTTACTACTGAAAGATATGTATTTATTGCCATCCTATTGTCTGTACAGTCTGTTTCTATGGATTGTCTCTGTGTATTTCTGGTCTATATTATTCCTGGGGTCTTCCTTCTTTTATAGAATCCCCCTCAGTATTTCTTGCAGGGCTGGCTTGGTGGTCAAATATTCTTTCAGTTTTTGCCAATCCTGGAAGCTCTTTATCTTTCCATCTGTTCTGAATGACAGCCTTGCCAGATAAAGTATTCTTGGTTGCATGTTCTTCTCATTTAGTACCCTGAATATGTCTTGTCAGCCCTTTCTGGCTTGCAATGTCTCTGTGGACAGGTTTGACATTATTCTGATGTCCCTCCCTCTCTATATAAGGAATCTCTTCCCCCTAGCTCCTCTCAGGATGGCTTCCTTGGTTCTAAGATTTGCAAGTTTTACTATTACATGCCAGGATATTGGTCTATTCTCCTTGATCTTGGGGGGGGGTCCTCTCTGCCTCTAGGACACAAATGCTTGTTTCATTAGGGAAGTTCTCAACAGGATTTGCTCAAATATATCTTATAGTCATCTCTCTCTCCACCTCCTCAGGGATCCCAATAAATTCTGACATTGGAACATTTCATGGTGTCGTTGATTTCTTTAAGTCTATTCTCATGGATTTTAAGCTGTTTGTCTCATGCCTCCTTCTGGTCCTTTCTTTCTATCAGTTTATCTTCTAGATCACTATTTTTTTCTTCTGCCTCATTTACTCTAGCTGTTAGAATATCCAGTTTAGACTGCATCTCATTCATAGAGAATCTGCTTGAGAGTCTTTCTTTCCCTCTCCTGCTGCCCCTACCCCACCTACATCTTTCTAAAAGCAAAACAAAACAAAAACTGTAGTTAATTTTAGGCAGTTATTTAAAATAACTGCAATAGATAATTTCTGAAAATTACCCCTGGAAAACACATATAAGTACACATTACTTATGAAATATTGGCTTCTTTGGGGGCACTCTTTCTGCCCCTAGAATCTTGAAATACAGATAGTTCCCCTGTGATCATATTTTGAAGGCATTCCTAAGATTGTGACTACTAGGGGCGCCTGGGGGGCTCAGTTGGTTAACAACTGCCTTCGGCTCAGGTCACAATCCTGGAGACCCGGGATCGAGTCCCACATCGGGCTCCCTGCTCGGCAGGAGGCCTGGTTCTCCCTCTCTCACTCCCCCTGCTTGTGTTCCCTCTCTCACTGTGTTTCTCTCTGTCAAATAAATAAAAAAAAAATCTTAAAAAAAAAAGATTGTGACTACTGAAGAAAGCATTTTCCATTGGACTGTCATGGTGCTGTTCTTTTTTCCTTCCTGGCTTGAGTTTCTTACCATTAGAGTCATGACTTTTTAATTAGACAACAAAACCACACAGCCTGTGGAAAGGCATCATTTAAATCCATGTGCAAAGCATGATGAGTGTCTTGTAAGTGACCAAGGTCCTCTCTGTGTTGGCAGCTATGAGCCTCAGAGGCAAGGTTGGGACCCAGACTTGATATATGTCTCATTCTTTATTCTCATCATCGTTCCTATTATCATTTGCCCAGTTTCTGGACTTACTTATTATTTTACTGTTATGGGCTGAATTGTGTCCAGGGACCTGAAATTCATATGTTGTAGACCTAACTCCACGTACTTCAGAATATAACTGTGTTTGAAGACTGGATCTTAAAGGAAGTAATTAAGTAAAAAGAGGTCATTAGGGTACACCTTCCAGTATGATTGTGCCCCTATAAGAAGAGGAAATTTGAGCACAAACCTGTACAGAAGGAAGGCCATGTGAAGTCACAGAGAGAAGATGGCCATTCGCAAAACAAGAGGCCTCAGAAGAAACTTATCTGAAGTGTGAGAAAATAAATCACAGTTGTTTAAGCCTCCCAATCTGTAGTATTTGTTATGGCAGCTGGTTTGGGCTGAACTGTATATCTGGCCCCCATCCCCAGAGCCTCCTTCAGGTAGCCAGGAGTCCTACCTGAAACCACCCTGACAGCACCTTGATTTTGGACTTTTAGCCTTAAGACTGTGAGAAAATAATTTTCTTCTTAAAATGATTAAACCCCCATTTCTTTGAGTAGTGCCTAGGGGTAAACAAACCAATGACAATGAAACTCTGTCTTTGAGAAGGAGTAGCTAACTTGGAGCAGATGATCAGAAAACAGAGCCTGGGGCGCCTGGGTGGCTCAGTGGGTTAAAGCCTCTGCCTTTGGCTCAGGTCATGATCTCAGGGTCCTGGGATTGAGGCGCGCATCGGGCTCTCTGCTCAGCAGGGAGTCTGCTTCCTCCTCTCTCTGCCTGCCTTTCTGCCTATTTGTGATATCTCTCTCTCTCTCTCTCTCTCTCTCTCTCTGTCAAATAAATAAATAAAATCTTAAAAAAAAAAAAAAGAAAAGAAAAGAAAGAAAGAAAATGGTGGCTGAGGTCCAACCTGACACTACTATGTTAAGGGACATTTTTGTCACTCAGTGCAATGGACTATTCAGATTCAGATGTTGAAATTCCAACCCTCTGTGTGGTGATACTAGGAGAAGGAGCCTTTGGGAAGTAATTAGGTCATTAGCCCTCATACATGGGATTAGTGTCCTTATGAAATAGGTGTCAAAGAGCTCTCTTGCTCTTTTTCTACTATGTGAGGCTACAATGAGAAGTCAGAAGTCTGCATTCTAGAAGAGGGTTCTCACCAGAACCCAGTCATGCTGGCACCCTGATCTGGGTTTTTTCAACCTCTAGAACTTTGAGAAGTAAATTTCTGTTGTTTATGAGCCACTCAGTCTATGTACTTTGTTAATAGCCCCCAAACTGACCAAGACTCACAGGAACCGACTGGACTTGGCCTCTTCAGTTCCTCAGGAGAAACTTAGTGGTGACCCAGCCCAGTGATGATCCAAAAAGAATACCTTTTTTTTTTTTTTTTTTAAGATTTTATTTATTTGACAGCAAGAAACACAGCGAGAGAGGGAACACAAGCGGGGGGGGGGGGGATGAGAGAGGGAGAAGCAGGCTTCCTGCCAAGCAGGGAGCCCGATGTGGGTCTCGATCCCGGGTCTCCGGGATCATGACCTGAGCTGAAGGCAGTTGCTTAACCAACTGAGCCACCCAGGCATCTCCAAAAAGAATACGTTTAATGTGAATCTGCTGCCAGCCACATCCATCCTGAGGCAAAATGCCCTCATTACAGGAATAATCTTCATTGGGACTGAGAAAATGAGAGTATATGGACTAGAGGTTTGATACCACTTATTCATTCCTTTACTTCATCTAAGAAATAACTTCTTCCCTCCTTTCAAGAGACTGAGACTGAATTCTCTATTCAGTAGGTTCATGCAGTGAGGTCAAGAGGTTTATGCTCAACTTCTATCCTTGCTTCTGTTCTGACTCACTTGGGGATCATCCAGAATAAGAGTCTAGAAATAAGTTGATAAAATTAAAATGTAGCATGTGACATATCCACAGAAAAATAACTTCTAAGATAGAATCGTGTGCCCACTTACCCGATTTTGCCTTCTATGGGAATCTTCAAGCAGTCAGGTAAGATACCTATATTATCTAAATAAAAACTAAATTTATTATACAGTTATATATGTATATGGGTTTTTGTTACAATGTATATTAGTCAGGGTCCTTAGTTATAAGCAACTTAAACTAGTTCTTCTAACTCTAACAAAAAATGAATTTATTGGAAGGATTCATCACAGAATGCACAGGCTCAGAAATGTGATAACTTCCACACAGTCACAGAATAAGAACCAAAACCAAGGCAGTCTGGCCAGTATCTCAGCAGTGGAAAGTATCTGGCCATCTTTTCAGGCTCTGCCCCAGAATGAATACGCCCCAAAGATTATTTCAGATTATTTCCTCTCCCCAAATCCAATACTCATAGCATCCCTCTTAATATATTCAGTGTACAGGGAGAGAGTCCTAGTCCATGACTTTGCCCAGTCCCTGGCTAAGGTAAGATAGAGTTCCACTAAGACTTCACGGAGAAGTGGAGAAGCAATTCCCGTAAAAAGTAGTAGGGTAACATTAGAAGGAAGGCAGAAATCTTGTTTGATCCCCCAGTAATGATAACAATGACAACAATAATGACAGTTGTCCACTTGACTCTAAGTCCTTGCTTCAGATCTAGGGATCCATCCAGGGTGACTCCTCTCCTGAGTGTTTCAGCTGCTTTTGGCACCCTTTCTGCCAAAGCATGTCTCCCTCTTGCTTTACGATTTATATTGTTAATCATAGGGAGTTGTTAGCCTTCATTCAAGCTCTGGCCCAGAGCATAGTTTTGAAGGACTAAATTACCATCTACTGATTTTCAGGGCAGAGTGTCTTTTCAGAGTCTCCCAGGAAATGCTGGGTGCTGGCTTCGCTACTTTATGGAGGAAGCAGGGCTGTGTGGAGCTGCCCCACTGCATCTCACGCTGGGTCTGTGCACTCTTAGCTGACGGCTTTCCCACCTGATAACCAGGCTACTCGGCCCCAGGGCTATGTGAGGAAAGCTTTCAAACCTTGGTAGGAATGGCATTTACTGTTTGGAAGCTAAGCTGAGGCCGGTTTTAGTTTAATCACAGCCTGCCACATCCCATAAGCTAGCATATGTTACTTGGGAAGGAAGAACATTCTGAGGGTTCACAGTATAAGGAATGCTTTCTCTCTAATCAGCTGTCACTTTGAAGGGAAGGCATCATAGTAATAAACTGTGAGTAGATGGTGATAGCATAAAGTGTACAGGAAGACAAGCTGCGTCCGCAGGCAGCCCCAGAACGCAGGGGTCTAGAATGGTAGGGTTTCCCTGATTCACTTTCAGAGCATTTATGTTCATCCTCACCCTTCAGCACTGACGTCCCTTCACTTATTAAGTACCTAGAATCCTCATGCTCTTTCTCAGCTATTGTTAGCACAGATGGTAGGTAGCCTAATCCACATCAACACACACCAAGGTACCAGGAACCGGGTGGGCTGTCGCTCCAAGGGGATATTGCCTTTTAAAATGGTTAGGGAAATCCATGACACAATGGAATCAATTTTATTTTGGTGGATTTGTAGTTAGCATAGACCATTGGGGTCTTCTTCATATGTTTAAAAACATACCTTCCTGGGGCGCCTGGGTGGCTCAGTTGTTAAGCATCTGCCTTCAGCTCAGGTCATGATCCCAGAGTGTCGGGATCCAGCCAGGCATTGGGCTCCCTGCTCAGCAGGAAGCCTGCTTCTCCCTCTCTCGGTCTCTGCTTGTGTTCCCTCTCTGGCTGTATTTCTCTCTGTCAAATAAATAAATAAATAAATAAATAAATAAATAAATAAATCTTTAAAACAACAACAACAAAAAACAAACAAACAAAAACCATACCTTCCTGACCACTTCCACTTCTGCCCATGGGCAGTCTTAGCTGAGGGCCATATAGCTACTGTGGAGAAAAGAAATAACACTGATCACAAAAAGGGGCCCAGTTTCATTTTCCTACACAGCAAGTTCTGTGTCTACAAGAAAGGGTTAGTGGAAAAGCTGGTTTAAGGGGCATTTAGGAAATAAAACACCCTTTCTTAGTTCTCTTTAACCTTAGAAGAGATCATACACACTTTCGTACACTTCTTAAAATCATACAGAGACCTCACCGGTCAATATACACTTAGGGAACCTATGCAGATAAACCATATACTAATTGAGGACAATAATGATACTTTCAACTCCTTTGTATCATATACTTCACCCTTATTTATTCAATTCGTTTAGGGAAAATTTATTGAACATCTACTGTGCTAGGCACTATGCTAGATGTTAGTTAGTAAGTCTACATGATTAAGATGTAGTTCGTCTCCTCAAAGAGTTCAGAGCCTGGATGAGGAAGACAGGTGGGCACGCAATAGTTACAAAATAAGGTGTGAAGTACATTCCTATCGTAGGAATAAGGCAATGTCTTATCAGTAAAAAGGAAGAATTAATTCTGTCTGGCTTCAGAGATACACTGGCATTTAAGTTGGTCCTTGAAGGACAAGACAGTTTCTCAGTATCTCATTAGCTCAGCATCCTGAATATAGCAAATGTTTGATAAATGTCATTGCTTAACAATCTTAGAGATGAAGATAACTAGAATCCTTTGAAGGCTTAGTCCATTATTGTTTCTCCTAGTTTTGCTTGGATTGAGGTTGAATATCCTAACCTTCATTAATCAGACTTCTGTGTGGTTCATCCTTCAGCCCATATAATCAATGCTTCTGAGATTGTCACACGACGCCAATGAGGAGTTGACAACCTGAATGCAACATGGATGCAAACATAGTTGTTGAAATTGTCATTTCTTCCTTTTCTTTCTTTGACTTTAGAGGGTTTTATATTTTAAGTTGTCAGTTTTGACACCGCACTCATAACCCCAGTAATTCAACCCAAAATACATTCTGATGAATGACTGATATTTATTGCTGTGATGGCACTTAATCTGGCACCATTTAGAAGTCAACTCTACAGCTGTAAATTTCAGATTGCAGAGAGAAATTTGGACTAAACTGGGCTTTTTTTATTCTTGTGGTAGTTATCCATTAACTAGTGCAATATTTACAAAATGAGCGTTAGGAAGCCGACCACAAATTCTCTGTATTTAATAGTAATGATTGCATTATTCTGATGTATTGAATTACTATATTCAGGCACACTAAAGAATCAACAATTAAATGTTTGAAAAAATATCGACTGGCCACTTGCATCCGTTGTTTTGTCTGTATCTAGATAATTCCACATATTCGGATGAAAAGGAACAAATTCTGCCAACCATCAGGTATTTTAAAAAAGATCTGAATTTGGATGTTATAGAGAAATCAATGAAACGATTGGCTTAATTTGTCGATTTGTCTTTAAACTTGATGCTGGGCATAAATCAATCTTTGCTGTTCTCCATCAACC
Organism: Spilogale gracilis; assembly: GCA_004023965.1. Taxonomy (NCBI): domain Eukaryota; kingdom Metazoa; phylum Chordata; class Mammalia; order Carnivora; family Mephitidae; genus Spilogale; species Spilogale gracilis. The sequence continues at coordinate 9,380 of PITA01009609.1, read as the reverse complement.
TTTAGATTTCAGAAATAGTAAAAATCCTAATTTTCACCACAAGGGGGAAGTAGAACACTAAAATTGTTATCAAAGGGAGCCTAATGAAAAGGTGTAGTATTTGTGTTAAGAAAAATGGTACTTTAGCAAGAAATAAGAACTTTAAAAAATGTTGACTAGAATTTAGCAATCTTTGTAGCATCGTGTTCACATTAATTTCAGCTTCTTCGTACTTTGTAAATTTCCGACAGATGTTACCTTTGAACTAAATGGACAAAGAAAAGAAGTAACAATTGTCAGGGAAAAACTTCACATTTCATCTTGAATGACACGTGAAATCTCAAGTATCTGGGAGTGATTATCAGTTTTAATTTTTTTTTTAAGATTTTATTTATTTATTTGACAGAGAGAGAGATCACAAGTAGGCAGAGAGGCAGGCAGAGAGAGGGGAGAAGCAGGTTCCCCACTGAGCAAAGAGCCTGATGTGGGCCTTAATCCCAGGACCCTGAGATCATGACCTGAGCTGAAGGCAGAGGCTTTTGTTGTGCCCAAGTCGTGAGACCCCCAAAAAAGACCACCAGAGACCTGAGTCAAAGCCAAGCGGCAAGGGTCGTTAATTGTGAGGTTCGAACTTGGGCCTCCGTGCGGACGTTACCGGTCACGCTCAGAGACCCTGAACAGCAAATTTTTCAGCTTTTTATAGGTAAGGACAAACAAGTTATATAGAAGTTGGAGAATCTCCACAGTTACAAGCACATGATTGGCTGATATTCTCCCTAGTTTACTGGTTGCCTTACCCCCAACAAACCCCAAGGCGCCAGATGGTCAGGTAAGGGGCTCCGGGAGTGCTCTTGTAGCCATACTCCCGGAGCCAGATGGCCATTATCTCTCATTCTTAGATCTGAAGGCGGGGGGGAGAAGGTGGCTCTGGGGGGTGGGCTGCTAGGGTTTTTCCACTTTCTTAGGGTCTAGCAAGCGAGTGTACAGAAGCCAGGTGGCTGTTAGGGGTATAAGACGTCACGCTTCTCACTTTAACCCACTGAGCCACCCAGGCGCCCATCAGTTTTAATTCTTAAGATAGCTGACTGGCTGCCTGGAGAGTATATATTTTTGAGTCTGGGACATCTGCAGAAACTAGTTGCATGATATGGTTTAGTATTTAAACCGAATCTAAACTTATTTAAAAAGGTAAACATTTAGGGGTGCCTGGGTGGCTTAGTCCTTAAGCATCTGCCTTTGGCTCAGGTCACGATCCCAGAGTCCCAGGATCAAGCCCCGCATCAGGCTCTGTGCTGGACGGGAACCCTGCTTCTTCCTCTCTGACTCCCCCTGCTCATGTTCCTTCTCTAGCTATGTTTCTCTCTGTCAAATAAATGCATAAAACCTTAAAAAAAAAAAAAGAAAGAAAGAAAAGGTAAATATTTAGTCAGGGTTTTTTTGTTTGTTTTTGTTTTTGTTTTTGTTTTGGCCTGTGTATAGAGCCTTCTATCAAGAGAGAAAATCAAGGGGCACCTGGGTGGCTCAGTTGGTTGAGCGACTGCCTTCAGCTCAGGTCATGATCCCGGAGACCCGGGATCAAGTCCCACATCGGGCTCCCTGCTTGGCGGGAAGCCTGCTTCTCCCTCTCTCACTCCCCCTGCTTGTGTTCCCTCTCTGGCTGTGTTTCTCTCTGTCAAATAAATAAAATCTTAAAAAAAAAGAGAAAGAGAGAGAGAGAGAGAGAGAGAGAGAGAGAGAGAGAGAGAGAAAATCAAGCAAGTCTTCCATTTCTTGTCAAATCTGACTCAAGATTCTCTTCCTTCAAGTCTGACTCAACATTCCTGATCTATTCCACAATAAGCAGCTATTTCTTCTTTAGTGGGCAAGTCATGAAAACAAAGTGTTGGGCTCCCTTTCCAGGGTGTGTGATTGGGTGAGTCTGGGGAGGGGCCCGAGGACATGTACTTCTAACAAGTTCCACATAGGGCTGATGCTTTGGGCTTGGGACCTCACTATTACCCGTATCCACTCAGTTTACACTATCAAATACCATCTACCAAAGTCTAAAGAATGTTTGTTTGGTATGCTGGAATTTGCTTTGGCTAAATATTGTTTGAAACCAGGCAGCTGTTGACTGTGGCTCAGGAAATTTGCTCATAGCAATTCTGCAGATGGATTTTATTCATTAAGACTTGACCTGAATATTGTCACACACTTTTGGGTAAAAACTGGTTTTTCAGGGCATTTTATATATTGTGGCTTTTTTGAGCACACTCACTTAAATGGGCCTGGGCCTTTTGTCTCTGCTTGCTCTTACAGCCCTATAGAGCTGGTCCGTGCTTGGTCCATAATATGTGTGCACTCAAATCTTAATTACCAAAGCAAATTAAAGTACCAGTACTGGTGTGCCTCACTGGCCCAGTCAGTGGAACTGACTGTGATCTCGGGGTTGTGAGTTTGAGCCCCACATTGGGTGTACAGATTACTTAAAACATAAAATCTTAAAAATAAATACCAGTACATATGGTATTTAGTAAGTAATTCTTGACAGAAATGCTATTACTGATGTAAAATAAGGATCAGGAAAGGATTTGGTCTGAATCATTCAACCTATGTGTCTATAATGATTACTTAAATATAAATTGGCTAATTGTCCATAGTTTTTACCTTTTGCCCAACTGAAAGAAACAATGGGCCAAAGATATGCTGGGTGTCAGCATATGACTTCAGATCCATTGAAAAGAACTACCTGCAGCAGCCACAACAAAATCTTTTGTAAATGTAAAGTGTTATATGTGTATCTAGTAAAGATAATCAATTTCATACTATGGGTTTCGCTGGTCAGATCTATTTCTCTACAATCCCCACTTCTAGGAACAGAAGGATTATAAACAGATGCATGGATCCACTGAGGACCATACAATAAAATGGCAACCATTTAAAGGCACTGAAGGTTAAAGCTGGCTCTTCACCAGCATGGCATAGTGGGTATGAGATTTTATACGGCATATGTTCTAATTGCTTAACAAATCAGCGCAGGCAAAGCAGTTAATCTGGTAGGCCCTGCAGACGCTGCCACTGATTCTAGTCCCGATGTGGGACTTGATCCCAGGTCTCCGGGATCATGACCTGAGCCAAAGGCAGTCGCTTAACAAACTGAGCCACCCAGGAGCCTCAATTTCTAAGTCACCATTGTTTTCTCTATACCCTACCCCTCAGGGCTGTAGGAGTACAAGGGATTCTTCTCTAATCCTCCCACCCTCGCTTCAGGGCACTGAATAATGATTCTTTTACTAGGGCCACTGTGAGAGTGCTTATGAAATATTACCCATACTTGCCAATATGCCTATTTCTAGTTATTCCTGCCTGATGGTGACTCATAATCTCGGGTGATTAGAGGTCATAGCTGCTGGATGTGGCTGAGAACAGGCTTCCAAAGCAGCCTCACATGTGCACCTGCTGGTCCCGGCGAGAGCGCTCAGCGGCTTGAACATCCGCGCATTGTCTCCCTTTACCCTTCCTTCCATGCTTGGCTGATTAATTCAGGTTCCTGTTCATTTTGGCTATTTCCTCACTCTTGGCCAGTGCTCTCAAGAGGTTCTCGCAGAAGTAAGAGCACTGATGTCAGATTGCCTGGATTTAACTTTGATTCCACCACCAGCTTTCTGAATCTCCGTGTCCCTTCCTTCTAAAACAGACAGAACTTATCTCCAACGTTGTTGTCAAGATTTGCTGAGATAATAAGTACAATTCCTGATACATATTTATGTTCAGTATGTGCCAGTCGTTATTATTTGGTGGTTTTGCTTTTTGCTTGATCTTCTGTCACTGTGGCTCTGTGACGTGTTGCTGCTTTTTCTGTGTCACTCTGTGGCACTAAGTTTCCGTCCCAGCTTTTCTTGAGCTGGGTACACCCTCTGCTTCTCCTAGGTTCCCCTTGCTTCTTCCCTTGGAGACAGAGCTCCTGAACTTAGGAGAGCTCCTACTTTTCTATTAGCACCCATATCATTATTATTATTTTTAAGACTTTGTGCATTTATTTGACAGAGAAAAACACAGCTAGAGAGGGAACACAAGCAGGGGGAGTAAGAGAGGGAGAAGCAGGCTTCCCACTGAGCAGGGAGCCTGATGCGGGGCTTGATGCTGGGACTCCGGGATCATGACCTGAGCTGAAGGCAGATGCTTAACAACTGAGCCACCCAGGCGCCCCTATCATTATATTTTGATCTCAAGCAAGAGCAAGCAGTCTTGGGATCTGCCACTAAAGGCCTGGGTGGGCAGTGGGACTGACTTGTTGGTTTTGTCATCTGAGTAAACACTACAGATCACCTCCTGAATGACTTGGATTTAGAAATCAATATTCATAATCAGTGTGGCTAATGTGACTGAATCTGTTGGCTATTGTTCCTTCCACTCATTAGCCATTGATCGATTGATGATATGATCTCAGAAAAATTCCATTTTGTGAACAATTATTCCAACACCAGCAAAGAGGACATCATTTTTTTTGTCTCCAGCCAAGTTTTAGGTTCAACCATTATGTAGGTTTTTTTCATTATGTGTTTTAATTTTTTCGTCCTCTTTTAGAGAAATCTCATTCAGTTATTAAGTTGAAATATTTTCCACTCCCCCAAAGTCAAGTATTTGTGCTGCTCTGTAGGTCAGAGAGACCAAGCTCCTGGGGCCTAGAGGAGGAAGGCAATAAAGTTCAAATAATTCATTCCCAGCTCATTCAAAAGTGGTGAATGGAGGATTTCCATCTTTGTGAGACCTCATAGGGCACATTTCGACATTCTTTAGAATTGGTTGGGGGAAAGTGGGGTTAAATAATGAAGAAAATTGCACACTGTGAACAAAAAAGCTTTAAAAAAGATTTTTGCCTATAGCATAAGGTATAGAAAAATGGCTCTATTATCAGATGAGTCAATCTTAGCCTTTCCTTTAACAATAAGTAAATGAGGAACTTAAATCTCCATTAACTTTGAATACGCCTGCTACATCACTGTAACCAATGGTTTCTTCTTTTGTCCCAGGAATGAGCTGAAGACAGGGCCTTACTTTAATATGAAATACGCTGATTTTGTTGGATTCTGTTACATTCTCATGCTGCTAAAAAATCTTTTCATGTTCAAATTCCACTGTGTTTTCAATGTCAGGTTTTTTCTCTGAAAAGGAAAAGGGTCCCCTGTGGAAGTTTATGAAAGCTGACACATTTTCTTGTAAAATATCCTTCTGAGACCATATGGTTTATTGGTAAGCACATATTTTTGGACCTTTTAAAATGAGTATTATGAAAATAACATGAGATGTTTTTAGAAAAGTGAATGCCATTGACTCTGTAGGGCAGAATGCCTGTCTCCTTTGCAGTAGTTGTTGCTCTTTATAATTCCCTGCAAAAGGCATTTTCAGATAATTAAAAAAGGTATTTGGAGCAAAAATACTTATCAAAAGAGGTTACATAACAAATGCCTGGCAGCCAGTTGTCAAAGTTAAAAATACCCATTTCTCCCCCACCCCCCCCCAAAGCCATTAGATCTATTACCACCTAATTGCTTGGAAAATTCATTTTCTTTTTCTCAAATCGCAGCCTTAATTGAGGTCTGAAAGCTCACCAAGTACCTCTTAAATCAGTAAACCTAACTTTTTAAAAATTCTTCTATTTTATCTTTGTGGCCAAGAGCATATATTTTTTCTTTGAGACAGTTACAGCAGCTGGTACTAGTAGAAAATCTTCTTACTTGGAGAAATAAGAGAAAGGGGATCATGTTTCACTGTTTCTGATAATGCATATTGAGGGCAAGAGTTCACAGCAAAGTGAGCAGATATTGATACAAGCATATTATTTAATCACACTGAAACCAAAAGATTTTTAACCACTTTATGTGGGATCTTTTATCTTAAATGTCAAGATGAGAAACACAAATCTCTTCTTCACTCCGGCTGTGGAAATCTGCCCTTCAGGTAGCCATCAACAAAGAGTAACATGTGTAATAAACACAACCTTATTCATCGTTATGCAAACCGGGAAGAATGTGTATAACAAGAAAAAATTTTCAACTTTGGTTTATGACATATCAAGGATCAGTAGTGATTAGAGTATCTAAAACAGTATCTGAAATCAGAATTAATTTCAATTATATAAAAAGGATGAGAATAAATACATTTTTTTTTTTTTTTTTAGATTTTTTATTTATTTGACAGAGAGAAACACAGCCAGAGAGGGAACACAAGCAGAAGCAGGGGGAGTGAGAGAGGGAGAAGCAGGCCCCCCGCCGAGCCGGAAGCCCGATGTGGGACTCGATCCTGGGTCTCCAGGATCATGACCTGAGCCGAAGGCAGTGGCTCAACCAACTGAGCCACCCAGGCGTCCCAATAAATACATTTTTAAAAAATGAACATAGAAGCAATCATTCAGGTTAGAGTTGTTTTAAGGAATTACCTTGGGAATCTAGAAATGAATTTGAAAAATTCTATGTATCCTGTATTCTATGTATCTATGTATTCTATGAAAATGTATGTATTACATTTTCAAAATGTTTTTGAAACTCCTCTATCAGGATAGTCTCAGAGTTGTTTATGATCTACTTCTCTTACTACTTTGTTACTTTGTTTGTTTTAAGAGTTTATTTGAGCAAAACTCAGTTGGAAACAGCAGCACCAAACCCAGTGATTAGGAGTGCTCCACGGTCAGGAGCTCAGGGAGAAACTTTTCTAGAGAAAGGTCAGGAGTGAGGAAATTGTTGATTGGTTATAGTGTAAAGCCTCGTAGGCGGTTTCTGATTACTTGTCCTTAGGCTTTGATTTTTCAACATTGAGGCCTTTCAGGCTTGGATTTTGGTTTGCTTACATAGGCTGCCATGGCATTAGAACCGCATAGTCTAATATTCTCCTTATTTAATTAATTTGATAATTCCCACCTTTTGGTCATCCTCTCATACATGAGACATGGACCAAAATTTGGTATTAATACCACTCTCAGTCACTGTCAGAATTTAGCTGATCTTATTTCATTATGAAACTCATAGGTTGTGATGTCAGATCTGGGGGAAAATTGCTTTTGTAGTTCCTCTCATTGTTCATCTTGTTTCTGTTTCTTCATGTATCATGAGATGAGTCAGTGTACTGCTGATGCTTATGGACATGCATTTAAGACGTATAAGAACACAGTGCATCAGGGATACTGTAAAGATAACTATTAGGAAGATCATACCAAGAGACTGATGCCTGCTCCTTACCCAGGGTCCCCATCAACCAAGCCATTTGGTATGAAATAAATTAAAATATGTACCTAAAGGAGCATCAGTTTGTTTTAGCCAAGTGGCTTGTTAATGTCCTATACTTACTACAATACCAGAGGTGTCAATCCAGCTACAGCAGAAGGTATTTGCCACAGCATTGACTTCTCCTTGTTTAGCCAATAAGTACTCTAAAGCAACTCTATTACCTAAACGAAAATCTCGGAACTGTTGTGCAGCTTCAGTCTTACCAGTAGATTCAGTGATAGTCGCCAAAGTTAAGGAGCATCGTCTTCCCGTGTATAAACAGAGAGAAAAAGCAAGTAGCAAAAAGGCAGAAGGAATAAAGGTTTTATATCGGAAATAAAGTTCTTGATCTGTGATCTTGGGACAGTTGTCCACTTGAAGATGCTGTCTGCTTCTGGGGAGAGACCACCCTAATCAACTTAAATTTTAGATCTCCAGCTTGTGTGTGAATGAAGGAACCCTTTTTGATTGGGGGATGCGGACCTGAGGTTCAGGTACCTGCAGTTTGGCTTTGTTTGGGTAGTGAGAAGGACCAGGTATCGTCCCTTCTACAGTGTTCAAGGGCAGGCTTTGTTCTTACTGATCCCAAATCAGAGTGTGAGGAACTTGAAAGTGTTAGTCTGGTGAGTTGTAGGGTATTAGAAGAAAAGAGAAGAATTACTGATCCAGTTTGGCTTATAGATATATAACAAAACCTCAAGACAATGAACAGGACTAGGATCTGGTCTCTGCGAAGTTGTGCTATAATTTTTTACTGAAACATATTCTTTCCTCTAAAATCACTGCCATTTCTATCAAAGATAATCACAGCAAGGCTAATTGTTTATAAAATACGTCTATTGGCCTCATTATTATGCAAGTGCAGCAAGAATCCTGATCATCCAGGATAGGCTCTTTTTATTTTTTTTTATTTTTTAAAAAATATTTTATTTATTTATTTGACAGAGAGAAACACTGCCAGAGAGGGAACACAAGCAGAGGGACTGAGAGAGAGAGAAGCAGGCTTCCCACCGAGCAGGAAGCCCGATGTGGGGCTCGATCCTGGGTCTCCAGGATCATGACCTGAGCCGAAAGCAGTCGCTCAACCAACTGAGCCACCCAGGCGTCCCAGGATAGGCTCTTTTTAAATCGGCTTTGCTGGAACTTTTCATACGGAATCTTAGATTGGAATTCATTTATTTATTTATTTATTTATTTATTTATTTATTTATTTATTTATTTATTTGACAAAGAGAAACACAGCTAAAGACAAAACACAAGCAGGGGGAGTGAGAAATGGAGAAGAAGGCTTCCTGCTGAGAAGGGAGCCAAGCCATGAATTTGCCATTAGACTTTGCCTGGAATATCTATAGATTTGGGTGAATTCCTGTCTTTGGGAAGCTGCCTAGTTTGCCTGAGGTTCCTGGGCCTGCTGGGAAGTGACTTTTCAGAGTCAGCTGGTAAGACTACTGGGAATCCTGTAAGCAAGATACAAGACTAGTTTTTCCAAGGGGCTTGTATTGGCTCCATAATGTCACACTTATTTCCTTAAAACTGTCTGGTTATATCTGATTTCATGTATATTCTCAAATATGACATCCTAGTCAAAGCCTTAGTAATATAACCAATGTTTTCAGTTATGTCTTGTTACAAGGACAACAGACTCTTACTGAACTTACACAAATAACTATGTTTTCATGAAAAAAAGAATACTCAATAAGTTTCTGAATTCTAGAGAAATCAGGAAGGGAGAAAAAGTAAATTTTAATTTTTAGTAATCTCTACACCCAATGTGGGGCTCGAACTCACAATCCTGAGATCAAGAGTCATATGCTCTTCTGATTGGGCCAGTCAGGCACCCTGTAAATGTTTCAATTCTGTTTACCTAGATATGATTTGTATAATTGTCACAGATAGCTTATGAGAAAAGAAAAAAGGTTTTCCTTAAATCTGCAAAAGAAAACATTAAGGAACCAGTCATATTTCTTTCTTTTTTTTTTTAAGATTTTATTTATTTGACAGAGAAAAACACAGCCAGAGAGGGAACACAAGCAGGCGGAGTGAGAGAGGGAGAATCAGGCTTCCTGCCCAGCAGGGAGCCCGATGTGGGACTCGATCCCTGGTCTCCGGGATCATGACCTGAGCTGAAGGCAGTCGCTTAACCAACTGAGCCACCCAAGG